>JARJDR010006476.1:0-26952 GCA_030264135.1 Myllaena sp. GC000078 | reverse complement strand
GACGGATCAAACGGACGTGAAACGTTCGGCGCTATATCGTGGGTGCTTATTCAGTGTTTAAGTTGAATGTGGTGAATGTTTAAGTTTTGCCTGTTGAGGTGGGAGGATGTGTAAGACGATGCATTCATAACGCAGGATAAAGGATAATATAGTTTCTAACCGAAGAGGTTGCGCCGCGTTGGGTGTCGATGAAATAGTTTCCTAGAATGGAGAATTATAGAAATGTTGAAATGGGTTCCTGAGTTGTTATTGTTTATATGTATATTGCGGTAGCATTTAAATGGTAATTTGTAAAATGTTATAGCAGAAAACACAATTTTTGATTAGAAATGAAGCGGAAGCGCTAATCCAGCAAGGGCGCTAATTAAAATACAATGCGTAAATGAATGGTGATGTTTGATGGCACTGCCATTTTATTGAACACAATATTTGCAGATAGATTTTGACGAATGTATATTCAGTGCGCACCCTCCCCGGAAATATTCATTGCCATTGAACGTGATTTCAATCCACAATTGAGAATTGCTATTTATTTACGCGTCGCGCAACCGTGCCGCGTTCGTGTTGCGTGCAATTATACTATATTCCCAGGCGGTTAATTTGATTAATCTTCCCTCTGATGACCCGAGCATTGTCTGAAATCTATTATTATCTCTATTCAACAAAACTATATTATTGATGCTTATTTATATTTTAATTATTGGTCCAATGCGAATTCTTCATTTGATTGGTTACGTTTGCGTTTTCACTTTGTTTTGCCCGACGGGATACAATGAAAAAAACATAAACAAAAGCATATGAACATTTTAGCAGGCTCCTATGAGCACTGCTATATGTTCCGCGCGCTGCCCCTCTGGGGTGAGGTGGTTGGTATATAGGGTTTTTTCCTCGCATTCTTCCATTCTCCCCTCGTTTCGTACATGGGCGACGTGTGGGGAACTTCTCTTCAGAACCGCGCCGTAGCCATGACGACGGGCGCCCGCATGTGTGGTTCTAATTGCTCGTACCTGGCCACGACGCCTACGCCTACGCCGCCCCGGAAGTCTGCGGCCCGTCAGAACGCATATAAATACATCGTCGAAATTGAAGTTGTTGGAGTGAATGCGCCCACACACGCAAGTCAGAATTCGGAATATCAAGTTGAGAATGTATCCAAAAAGAATTGTGGGGGTGTTTTTTGTCCTCTCCGTGCCCAGAGGGGAAATATGAATATAATTCGTCTGTTGGAGAAAAAGTATTGTAGGTGTAAATGAATTCTATTAGCAGCGTCCCCCCCTGCACACCGTTGCTATCTGCTCGCCCATCTAAGGGGTCGAAAATTTATCAAATTATGTATATAATAAGTA
Source organism: Myllaena sp. GC000078 (assembly GCA_030264135.1). NCBI lineage: Eukaryota > Metazoa > Arthropoda > Insecta > Coleoptera > Staphylinidae > Myllaena > Myllaena sp. GC000078. The sequence continues at coordinate 25,606 of JARJDR010006476.1, read as the reverse complement.
TGCGTGTTATCAAATTTGAACCGTCACCCTTCGCGAAATTGTTGTATGGTATGTAGTAATGCTTGCAAATCGATGATGAATATCTTTTTGTTCGCCACCGCGCTATGTTTAAAAAGTTGGTGTGTTTTGCGTGTTTAATATTGACACCCACGCGTAGGGGAGTTTCCACCCCGGATGCAGCAGTGGTGGCCACTCACCCCCCGATCATCATTCATTCTCAAATCTCCTCAGACGTGAAATATGATTTATCACTTGCAGCGGCCGGTGTAACCATATACCTCTCCTGAACGTAAGTTTTTCATCTATGGTCCACATGGAATTATCTTCTTTTTCGCTTGTTTTTTGCCGTGCATTTATATTACACACCTTTCATGTATACTACCATCGCCGAATGAATGAATGAGTGGGTGAATGTGACGTGGTGGAAAAATGCTCCAGGCTCCAGGCTTTAGGCACTATTTGGAATATTGCCTTGTCAGGCTCCATGACGGGTTGCTAAATAGAAAAATGTAGTGGAACACACCTCGATGGCGCGGTGGTGCCTGTTTGGGAGTGAATCGTCCTAAATCTTAAACTACGGCCGCTGCAGCTGTATTGCGGTCCGCGGGTATTTGCATATTCTACATCAATCTTGTTCACGAGGCAAGCGCCACCGTCTAACCGCTTCCTTACTCTGGCAGCACCCATCTTCATGTGCTGCGCGCCGGTGTCGGCCATCAGCGGACGATTTGTTTTCGCCTCCGCCGCCGTTTCACGCCTTTATTGTTTCCTGTCTGCCGCGCCGCGACGTCCGGCAACAACATTATTATTACGACGGTGCCACATGATGTTTTACATTTATTTTCTCACCGGTAAACCGTCGACTCACCTCGCTTGCCTTGCGTAACTGCTGAGCTAACGTCGTCGGCCGTATCGTGTTTTGCGTTTGTCGAGTTATGAATCGTGAATTTTTTCTGCGGTCCAATTCAACCGGATGTAAATCCGGCACGGCACGAAAATAAAATTGAAAATTGCTTTTGCCCCGCTGTATTTATCGAAATGCTGCGCCGTTTTATGGCTCATAACCACGCGAAAAAATAATAGTCGTGTATTGAAACTGGTTTACGATTGTTCTAACTGTTTCCTGAGCACTTTATGCGCAGGACGAGGAGTTTAGTTTATTTTGCAGTTTTTCCTTTCCGATCCTTTACATAGGTATGAGATTAAAGCGAAGCGGCGAAATGTCTTATCACGCAAACCCTAACTATAATCTCATGAACTAAAGATGCAGAAGGCCGTTAGCAACCCTTCGTAAATAGTCCTTCGGTTTTCCGGCCGGTCGACTTTGCGCTTAGAAATGCGAATGCTATTCGGGCATTAGTTGGTTACCGGTTCGGTCAAGCGCTCTTGTTGCCCCTGACGACCGTGCGCCAAACATTCGTTTGAGTTTCTCATCGATTACTACTCATTATACTTTTTGCCATTGCCTTTTGATTATATGCAGAATAAATGCGTTTAGTCTTTTTGCAATTTTAGTGATGATAAGAACATGCGATTGGGTTACACGTTTGTGTTGTGTTGGGTGTGGGAGATGGTCAAAGAGCTGCCGGAATTTCTATCGCGCACTTTCATAAAATTGCGCGTAAAAGGTTTCACGCGCAGACCAGGCGTATCATGTTCGCCGGCGGATGATGTATAAAAAATATACTAAAATATAAAAAGGCGAGCAGCGCGAATAAAAAGCCTCGAGTGAAAAAGTAGGTATCGGCGGCATGTGGGGTGGGTGGATGGTTGGTTGCTTGTGCCCAGTGTAAAATGGAAATAAAGTAAAATGGGAAATTTTTCTATGGCTGGCGCCGCATGAAATTGACAGGCCATGCGCGCGTTTGTCGTCTAATATTTTCTCGTTTTTTTTTATTTCATACCCAATGCAATGTAATATTAATGTGATGTTTAATGGCAGCAGCATTCCACACGTGTGTGTGGGTATAAAGCGTATCGATTTCAAAGGAGAGAAAAGAGATGATTGGAAAATAGTCGCAACATGGTTTGATTACTTTGACGCTCGAATGATTTTCATACCGTTACATACAAATCGGTTTATCATTTATTCCTAGCACACTTTTTGCTATTTTAATTATTATTCATAGCGCTATAAATTCCGCATCGCGAAGATATATCTCGCACGTTATTCAACAATTCGTGTGTATCGATGTATAGACACAACTCGAAGTAAATAGTTAACGCGTGAAATATATCACTCTGAAGATTCGCGACGACGACGGCGCATCCAGATGCGCATCACGCCTCAGCGCAGTTGCTCTCTCATTCATTTCGACTTTACAAACATTTTCCTTCCTTTGGACCACCCTACCAACTCATTCCGACACGCTCGCTACGTAATTGATGACGCGCGCTAATGAAAAACGTCAGGTTTGGCGCAATTAAATATTAAGCGCGCCGCCGTAGAAAGGAAAATCGACGCGCGGCTCGAGCTGGGAAAACGAGTGACGAATGATAATAATCGACAATGCCGCCCAACGTTTCCATTATGTCCAATTCCGCATATTAATATTAACATGAAAACACAATTTGGGGTGCACATAGAAAATTGTCCACGAGCGATGAATGGCGATTTTGCGAAGACACGAATTGCGCGCGAATATAAAATATCGAGATTTACATATTACCTTTTCGACGTGCCGGGACGCCGCCGCCGTTGCGTCGGATCAGATAACGCAATGCATTCACGTAGCGTCCACGTTGGGTTCAAAAGCTCGGGGGCAAATGGATGGATGGATGGATGGGTTGGGGGGGTGGTGTGGTGGGAATTCGTGCAGTGCGATACTCGAATATCATTTGCATTTCATATTATTGCGCCGCGTTTTTATCCTAGTCCGTTCAATCTATGTATATATCTGCGGGTCGATTCTTCGGCGCGTGGATGTAAGCGAGAGGATGGATACTGCCCAACGTGTCCGAAAGAGAAAGACGTGCCGCTTCGCCTTCGGCTTGATTAAGTGCATAAAAATATTAAAAAAGTTTAACGGCGCACGCCAACCAAACGCGACGGCAGTCAGCCCACGCCGGCCATTTGTTAACGTCTTTCCCCGTGGCGTGTTTCGCGAAAATTCCGACTCTCAAGCACCCAGTCGATCCGCGTGCGTGCGTGCGGGCGTGTTTGTTTTATTTCGCTTTGTCGACATTTAACTTGTACCTCCTCGTCATCTTTCCATCTTTGCATAACTTGCGACTTTTCAACCTCATGCCCGTCGCGCCGGTAGGAGGGCGTAAAATACGCCGCGTTGGCAGAGTTTATGCATTCGCATGCGGAATCTACGAACGAAGGAAGTTGTAGTTTGTCCGTGGGGTGGTAGTTGATGTCCGGTGTGTGTACTGTACATAAAGTGCAGTTGGAAATGCACGCAATTCATAAATGCTTTAATGTCGAGACAAACTGCGCTGTGCCTAGTCATCGTCGTCGGGCGGCCGGCGCGGGCGACGCCCGAGCGGTAATTGTTAAACTTTCCAGACAGTTAGCTCCAAAGTGGCGATATAAGTGTAATATAAAACACAAAATAAATGCGCGTTCCCGTAAACTTAAATTTATCGTGCAACTTTGAGTCGCATTCGTCTCCTGCTGTGCAGTGATTTGCTTCATCTCGCCTCCCTCATCCAACCCATCAAGCATAATATAGTTTCCCCTCCCGAAATGATGCACACCGGAGACCCAAAACCACGCGGCAAACCACAAAGAAAATATCCACACGCATCCCCAGCCTATAGATTACTTCCTCACCCTTGCTGCGCTCAGGCTAAGATCATGGACCCAACGATTGGGGAGGAAACTCTTACGCTACCCTCCCATAGTTTGTTGTTTCAATCATGGCAACAAACGAAGAAAAATACCTCTCCTTAGAACTTGTCCATAATCCACGTACTTACTCTTCTTCCGTCTCCGCAGCTCCCCTACGTTTCTCGGAACACCTTTTCCACGTCTTCGCAGGGCGTTGTTATCCTTTGCTATGTTTATACTCACTTCCGCGGTTGTGCATCTACGTCAAGCGCGGATATGTCCCTGCATTAGTTTGCAGTTTCGCTGAGTAGAATCCTGCAGGAGGGTTCGGGCGCGCATCCCCGCGGGAGGGCGAGCGCTTGCGCATCGACCCACCCCCGAACGATTTGCAGTAATTTTATAAATGGCCCACTGGACTACCTTTCCCGCGGCGTGCTGCTCTGCAGCCATTGCTGCAAAGCCACCCACCACTGCAACACCAGCTGCCGCTTTTAATGGCAGCAATATTGATGAGGCCATTCGGGCGCGTAAATAACTAACCGCAACAAAGCGCTAAACCCCCTTCGCATTGCCGGCTGTTGCAGTAAGATAGGTGCAATTTCTCAAATTAACTCGTTGCGTTTTTTGCCTTGTCTAGTTTTTGATATGTCGAGTGGACGCGACAAAGTTTTGCGCAGCGCCACGAAATCCTTCATTTTTGTTTGACAAGCCCATCCATCGACGGCGACGATGGCAACGGCGACAAAATCAATTTTATTTTCAAGTGGGCCTCCTGCTGCTGTATCTCTTTCGCTCGCCTGATGAAAGGATCGTGCGTCTGAAGAAGATGTGTAAACAAAAACTGCTCTTTTTCGTGATATAAGAGCAGTAGCCCGACCTCTCATCGCCAACGTTCTTTTTAATCCTGTACTTTTTTTTTCTCCGTTTCTCCCCTCACTTTCTACCATTTCATCCCTACCTTGTTTGGCAATTTTTTTCCGCTGCATATCCTCTCTCTTTTAACTGCATGTCCTTTGCGTGTACACCTCAACCGTGTCGTCGTCGGCGTCATCAAAAAGAATGCCTAATTCCTTAGCAGCAGCAGGTATGCCTGTTCCGTTCTTTCCTTCCCCCAAACATCTCGTTTTCTCACTGTTTCCGGATTTATGTATGTATGCGTATATCCCGGCGATTAGCATTTGCGGTTAGTCCTTTCAAGTACCGGCGGGGAAAAGACCTAACGTGGATGGAAAAGGCCTCATCGGAAGCAATGAAAAAGGAGACCGTTCTCGTCAAAGCGCTCGGTATATGCATGACTTTTCGGTTTGCTGCTCATCGTGCATGCGTGATGTGTTTGCGGTGCTGGTAGGGGGGTGGGTTGGGGACTCCTTGAAACCAGCAAACCACCACATCCGCTTCCTGTAAGCACGGTATGTCCTTGCTGACGGCTGCGTTGCAATGTCACTAAGCCGTAAATAGAGAATCGCGTTGATACCTGCGCTATGAATTTCGGCAGACATGTTCATTCGATATTTTATATGCACATATGCGACTTGCCTCCCATGGCACTCTCCGGCGCGGCCGGCGCCAAGAGAGAATGAATGAATTGTAAGGAGCGCATGTATGCACAGCACTCTCGAGTATATGCAGATTATTCAGGATTATACACGGTGGACTGTGAGGGTACTTTATGTGCGGGTGGGTGGTCTACTATTCGGCCAACAGCGCGCAGAGAATAACGTCAGTGCGACTGCGCTTTGCGGTTTTGTGCACCACCGAACTGCCCAACGCTGCAGCTCAGCGGCTTGCAATGCGTGCGGTTGCACCACGCTTTTCGGGCACTTCATTTTGTGTGCATTCAACTGCATATGCACATATCTAATGTTCTGTTGATTTTAACTCGGATAGTTTTCCGTGGTTTAGTCGTGAAGCAGTTTTTCAATTTCCATTGTCGACTATTTCAACCATGAGCATAGCAAACAAATAATAATAGATGCATAAGCAAAGTAAGGCAATACGTGCCCGATGTGCACCAGCTGGCAGACGTTTGCGAGGCTGGGTCATATAGCTCAAGCTTCCACCCTCGCCTCGGCCGGCGCAAAACCGCATCGCATATTGAATAATCAAAGTGGTAACTTTTCTCTATATGCAGATTATATCCATTTTCCATCTGTTCCCCTGCATATAGCCTGCTCATATGTATGCGATCAGCGCATCCAACGCTCATAGTGTGCACGCAACACAAAATTAATATTGAAGTTTCACATTATAGTTGGTTTTGGCCTGCCGATGAATTCCCAACTACGCACACGTCTTGCTCATCGCCAACATACACGCAACCAACTTTCAGTTGAGTTTGCCCATACTTTTCGCACCGCGTATCGCCATCAGCGATACCATAATTCGTACATGAAGCTTATGCAGCCAAGAGCAAAGTTAGAATAAAAGTAGTAGTTGACAAAAAAATTTTTCCACACATGCGACCCGATTAACCAAGCGATATGTTTTGTGTATGCATACGTGCCGGGCTAATTTTCCAACAATAAAATAGTAAAACTGATGAAAAAATTAATTTAAATTGTTCTAATTTAGAAGTTCATGTGAGAGCAGGATCTATGTGCAAATAAAACTTAATGGGATCGCGGCTAGGCACAAGTAGTATATATCTGGATGCAAATCGTTTAATTGCTCGCGCTGTGCAGTGCTCGGCAAGCGCGCGCGCGTGCTCGTGAATCAAATTACACCGAAATTGCGGATAATTACGTTGGATGTCCGCTGCCCGCCCCGCACACGATATCCTTCGTGCGGCGCGCTCGTTTTTTTATGAATTATAGTGGCACGCTTTGTCATCCCGGCGTGACTTTATCGCCGTCCCGCCGTGCGAGTGTCTACGGATTGCATCGTGAACGGGGGGTGGCGGCGGCGGCGGTCTTTTTATGGGCTCACTAACGGGTTGTTTCCAAGCCACCATTTACATGCCTTACCGCCGCCGTCTACAAGGCATAAATGTAAATTTTGCATACGAAATTGTATTTCGATTCCATACCATCACCGAGCGTGTTTAGTTTATTTAATTGACTTGATTTATAGTCACGTAACGTTTATCTTGATGTCGGTGCTAATCTCGAACGGGAATGGCTGGAAAATAGAGCGAGGACACAAAGGCGAAAACTGGCGGTCGTGTATTAATTCGTTTTTGTTGTTCCACGCCCGGCGCGGCACCCGCATGCATATTGAATATTCAACATACGCGACAGCCGAAATTAATCTTATTTATAGGTTTGTGGTGCTGCGACGTGCGCGTACTGGCCGCCGCCGGCGCCGCACACGTGCAACATTTTAATTATTAGCCAACGCGCGCATTTGTGCTCTCATTTTAATATCGTTATATGCAAATTGCGTACGGACCGGCACGCCGTTCTTCCTACAACGCCACACGCGCCATATAATTTCGACGCAATGTCCGGCACTAGTGTAATTCTGGCAACTACACTGAAACTCACTTCAAACTGCCTGCCATGGACATTTTCACAATCAAATACAATTTGATTGGTGAAATGACGTATATTATGATCATCTAGGGGGTTTTCCATTAGAGCATATTCCGCATCGGTAGTGATTTAATAACAGATTCAATTTTTTGCTTCCTGGTAATAGTGTAATCTCTGCACTGGCAGTTTTTTTCCGCATCCGCACCGACATTGCCTCCTGCCGTTATCCTTTACACTAAATTACTCTCAGGAATGTCGGCAAAAAGCGACGGGCAATCTTCTCACCGGCTACCTAGTACGCCAAATGACCGTTCGGCTTGTTACACATGCCTTTCTGCTATCAAAACCTATTACTAACTGCCTACTAACAAATTTATTGTTTTATTTTTCATTTTGGCAATAGACGAATTACCCAATACGGAAAAACACTAATTTTACTGCCTGAGGGAACAAAACGGTCGTAAGTTTGAATTTTCCACGGAATTGCAACGATATTTGTTCGCGCATCCGTGAAATCCTTTGTGTAATTGCCATAAATAAATACAACGCTGCCCCCCGTCGTGTTTACGCCGCCGCGCCGTCCGGTATGAAATTCATAAATTGATAGCATCGACGCAATACTCGTAGCTAGCTAGCTAGCGCCGTTATTGTGCGTGTTGTGTGCGCTTCGTCTTTTGCCATTCCCAAACGTCATTCGCAATTCCCCGGTTGATTGTTGGCGATCAAACCTTCGATTTTACGTTTTGTGCTCGACTGTCGCACACAACTGCGAAACGGAAATAACATGGCGCAATGATGATTTATAACTTTTACCATTTTTTCCTGCTATTCTTGATACATATTTTGAATGAATTGCTCATAGTAAGTTTTTCCTTCATTATTCCCTTTCTAATTTGTTGAGAAATCCTTCGAAAAGTGCAAAGAGTGTTTTACAAATGTGCAAGGTTTTTTCATTAACGTCGTGTTAATTAGTCTAATGTGCGCGTGCGCGGTGGAACGATTTTAATTTCATTCGGCGTCATCAAAACGACAAAACACCTCCCGTCCTTCAACCCTCGTGCTCCACACGGGCGAGCAACGGCTCTGCGCTAAAAGCATATTCGTTTTAATTAATTATGCAAACAAAGTAGCTCGTAGTTGTTGTGTGTAGTGCGCGGCATCGCATCGCCTCGGCCGGCGACTACTCTCCAACAACATCTTATGCTTCATTAGATGCTACAAAAGCTATGGCTGCTAGTGAATGATGGCCATGGTGATGATGATGATATGCACGCCACCTGCACTCCCACTCAAATCACAATTAAGCGATGTTTCATGAGCAACTACACTGAATGCTGGGCGTTAAGTACATATTTGCCATATCCGAAATGTGAAAACCTTGAGCAAAATTTTACGACAATGAAATTCTCTTGACGCGACTTGGAGATTTTTAATTTTTCATGCATCACGCCCTTCTCTCTCCGCACCCAAAGTTTATATTTGATTTATTCCTTTCTAACAAAGTTATAAAGTACTATAAAAGTTTTTCACCATCGGCAATTTTCCTCTTGTCCTCCTCCTCCTATCCTTCTTCATCTTCTTCCTCTTCGTGCCATCGATTTTACGGTGAGCTCTATTCAAATATTCCAACACCTGATTTTTCGAGATTTTTCGCCATTCGTGCGCAACCAATTAACTATTGATGGAGAGGTTCTTACCTTGAAAAGCGGCTTCGAATTGATTCTTGGCATTATCCTCGCCCGTTTCCGCTGTGGCGGCGATACTGTTATCGATACCTTCGCCATCGGTGGCTGCGGCGACGGCGACGGCGGCGGCGGCGGCGGCAAACACCAAGTGCTGGAGGCCGAGCAAGAAAGTCGCGAGCACCGCCGCGCACTGTCGATTGCTGCTGCGACACGCACCGGCCATGACGATGATAATCACGAAGCACAGATCACCAACCGCCTACGACAATGGCAACGACACCATCTACAAGGCGGCCGTTGCCGTTGCATTCGCAGCACTCATCGTCACCATCGGCAGCCGGGTGATGGTCATCATTCGCGCACGCACATGCAAACACACCACCCGCACTATTATTCCACGTTTGGTTTGGCTGGCCTAATGGAATCGCATCGGCGCGTTAATTAGCGCATCACGCATTTAGCGCACGCTTTGCACACGGGGAGTTCCTGATGATGATGATGATGACCGCACGCGGTACGCGGAACACTGGTTGAGGGGAAGGGGTGGCTAATTGCACTAGTTATTATTCATTACATTCATTACCGCGCGCGTCAACTGTTGCATGCGGTGGGGGGTGGTGGGCAAGGGGGGTGGATGGTGGGCGGAGGAGGCCGTCCCAGAGGTCTGCGATGCTGGACGACTATGATAGTGGTGATGATAATGGCAGGCCACCTAAACGCTTCACAGGGAGCGACGATTTATTCGCCTATTATCATCCCACCCACTCGATATTTTCCATTCACCAAATCCAATGCTTTCCAATCGCACCACTTTCAAATCACTGTAGTTAGAATAACGAGACGAATGATAATTTCCCAAGTGCGACGTTTTTAGTAAACTATCGCTACCATTTTACACAGCACGTATTTTATGCACCGGGGGTTGATAGCGCACACGACGATCGGTCGGACGGTCGGACGGTCGCGTTGTCGCTGGCGCGCGCGCTCGTAATTGACTATGGCGGGCTGGAATACTACGCCAGCTACGGTTCAATACTCCCTTTACTGTGAGACGGCACGCGCGGTTGCGCGGGGGATGGTTGCTGGAAAGTGGTGGAGGCGCCGGATCGAATTTCGACGCGAGCGCACTCTGTGTGACTGTGCACAGAGATACAAAGGGTAGTTAGTATCCTGTTTCATGCAAGAGTTCTATTAACGGCATTCTACCTCTATTTTTACTATTGAACAAGAGATGCTCCTATTTAAACGGTTTTATTGAAAAGTTCTATTTGTGAAATGCAAGTGAAGATAATTTCGACAAGAAATATGAGAAATGCTAAAAGATAGCCACTCAGTAAGATGATCCATACGCCGGATATGTTGTTGATAGTGAGAGTGTGAATAGTTCGGTCCAGATCTGATTTGAGATGAATTTGTATCTCATAGTTCATATCTCTGAGAGCCTATTAAAAATTACATTTTTTTAAATATAAACATATTGACCAGTTAATTATTACCTCTTCTAGCCAATAACGGCTAAGACCGGCCTCGATTGCTCGCTGTACGTGGCTGTTGATCATTGGTGCAAGTGTCGATTGCTTCACGCCCAAGATAACACAATCATTCACTTCTAATTCCTGCTTCATCACGTCCATATGCTCAATGGACTTCACGTTAATATAGCCATTGTATTCGGTAAATGTATATCCTATTAACAATTTAAAACAATGTATAGTTGGATTGTTATGGAATTTTTTGTTATATACCAGAAAATGTCATACGTTCAACGGCAATGGCAGTATTCTCGTTTTCATTCAAAAATTGCGGCACGAGTTCCGGTACTATATAAACGTACCTCTCGCCAAGGCTGACATCGAGTTTCTGAAAAAGATAATGTATAAATTAAATTTTGTAATCTATTTATACATATAACTATTTACAGCTAGAGATTGTTGGTAATCTGCATCTCCCCCGATAATATGAACATCCTTATCTGCTACCAAATCTTCAATTGATTGTATGCCACGATTATATCTGAAATTGTAGTGACAGTGATTTATATCCTGGCTTAGGTATAATTATAGAATAAGGTGTAATTAAGTAGCACTCACATGGGTTTACACACCAAACTCGAATAAGCACTATTATAATATTGATTGACAAGCATCGCACCCATAAGGAGAACGCCAAAGAAAAATGTCCTGTTGAGATTTTTAATTGATTGCTGCGTGAATATAGCAAATATTACGAAGAAAATCTTGGTCTGAGAGTTGATTGTATGCACTGGTCTACAAATCAAGGTTTTAATAGACTTTAGACTATATTTACCAACTTAAATAAGTACCTATTATCATTATATAGTTGAAAGGCCACCGAAATAATGTAAAATTTAATATATGCAATCCAGACCAGGAAGGTAAATGGTGTTATTAAATAGGGCAATCCATATAAAGGCCTATTAACATAAAAAATATTAATTTATAATTTATAAAAATAACATAATTACATAGTTACTTTGATTTAGGTTTGATGATAAACATTCCATTGCGCACGGTTGTGGCTAGCACTTGTCCATAGATATAATCTTTATATTTGCCATAAAATGCACCTGTAAAACGCAATGAATAATTAATAATTGCAATTTCATTGAATATCAAATTTTATACCGATTCCAAAATCAACATGACCTTTTGCAATGCTGTATCTTATCCCAGTACCATTTGTTAATGAATAAACGCTGCCCCAACGCTTTGTGTCATTGTGCAGATAGCACGATATTTGATATGTCTTACAAAACGACAGCAGAATTGATAATTCTGCGCCATGCATTGTTGCTAAAATGATTCCCGTAAAATAATCGATATAAATCAAAGTCATTGAATTACAATACCAAAATCGGTGTATGGTTGAATTTGATGTGTAGAAATATTTAACTTCATTTCCACTAATTTATTAATGCGTAATTGATTCCAATTAATGATTGGAACAGACGATGCATTGCAGAAGTAATTCAAAAATTTAATCGGGCTCGAACTATTCATAATATTTGCAAATATATCATAACATTTAAATTTATTGTTGTCAGTTGATTTAGGAATTAAAATGATGACATTTAACAATTTAGTAAAAATAGGGTGTTCAAATTTGGTTATATTTACTTTGGTGTTTTTTGTAGCAATTAGGAGGTATTTTCTGCGTGAATAATCAAATTTATGCACCGTTTTGTATTTATCTTCGAGCTCTTTAACCCAATCGACTAAAATTTCTGTGTCATCGTCACTTTTTATTATTATTCCGGTACACAACGTGCGATTTGTTATTATCAATTTATTGAAGCTATTAACGGTTACAATCGGTAAGATTATGTTTGAGAAATTTATATCTGGCTGGATTGAATTCGAGTTGATATCAATTAGCAAAATGCAATGAATATTATGAAAATATTGCAATATGAAAGCGTCCATCTTTTATATTGGATTATATTTGTTCATATCCACTGCGGCAAATAAACTAGTTCACAACCTACTGGTTGTATTTATGCTCAATTACTGTGTATGTACGAGTAATAAAGGTAATAATTCATTCGTGTGGCGGCATCACAACATCTGTAGTATCATGGTGCATATCAAATCATAATGAATGGGCTTATGCGCATGTTTATACAAATCGGTGATTCTTTTTATTATCGTTTTTTATTTTCGCTTCACGTTTTAATAATAGGATGTGTATATAACTTTAGGCATTATTTAATTTTTTCTCGGGGTTATAAGTGCACTTAACATTAATGGAACCAAGCTAATCTATAAATTAATATGGATAAGTTGTTTATATGCATAGTTGATTATAATCTCTGTCACGCTTGTGCAACTTAATTTCTTAAATTTATTTGTGCCTATTGTATTCTTGTTTTGTGCAAGGAACTAATCGCTTTATTGATGAACTAAATACGATTTCGTTAGATTACGATGCATTGTCACTTCGGTTAGAAATGAAAACAACGCAATTACAAGTCCTCCCAGCAGGACGACGAAGGCTCCAAGAAGATTTGCAATGCTCAATTGAAACACGACCATTTCGGTGTTAAGTGATTTTTTCAAATACAATTCCGTTTTGTAATCCATTGCATAGAAGGACTACATGGTTAAAAAAGGACGTAAATCATGTAATTAAAATGGGATTTGATGGTAAAAGCTTACCTCCAATTGCCAATAGTAATCTAATCCAGCTTCTTTCACGCGCTGAATGTGAGAGTTGAGAATAGGAATGAGAATCGAATGTTTAACGGCAAAAAACACACATGAATCCCAAGCAGGATCATCTTTAAGTGTAACAAATTTTTCCAATCGACTCATATTCAGAATTGGTTGATATTCTGTTAGTGCAAATCCTACAATCATCACCCTGTATTAATTGAATTTAACTAATATGTATTCTTTGATTTGCTACAGACTACTGAAACTACCCAGTAAGTAATCAGTAAATGCATGTTTATTTTTAACATACCTAGGTCTAAGTGGTCTATTGCAATAGCTAAGTATGAGGTGTCTTGCAAAAGGGAATCTAAATCTTCAGGTCGTAATACATTAAACTGTTTGATAATATTTCCATACACTTCCTATATAATAAACATAATTAATAGCAAATTCAATTCTTAGTAAATTACATTTAGTACTTTATTTAAACCACTAATGTAGGAATCAGCTGGTCCGTAGATGGGTAAATCTGTTGCATTCAATTCTCTGCCGGTTCTGATTTCACCTACAAATCTATGAATATCTTTAAAATATGCACTCTTTAAATTTAAATCAAAGGGTTTATAGTTATCTTACGAAGGTTTTGTCATAATGCTAGACAGCTCACTGTTATAAAATGCTGTGATTATCATTGCTGAATAAATTGCCAATACACTCACGAATCGTATGCGTAATCTCGTTCCCTGTTGTAGGAAAATACTAACCACAATAAAAACGAAGTTTGTCCGCTTCGTATAACTGTAACAATAACATTTTAAACTTTCAAATTGTTAACTTATCCTTGCCGATTACCTTTGATAGTAAGTATTAGCAAATTTGTAAAATAGTGCTACACTGATTAATGTAAAACCAAATAGCGTCCATGGTCCCCAGCGAAACGGTAATAATGGTGCACTGAGTCCGGTAGCTAAAGTCGGTTTCGGAACTAGAAATGTCAGCGCATTGCGCAAAACCGCAATGGAAAAATCCACCACATAATATCTTTTTAGTATCGGGTAGAAACATCCTAAATGGCAACATGTAAAAGTAAGTTAGAAATTTGTAGTAAATTATTAAATATTACCGGTGGTTAAATCGACATTGCCATTAGCAACATCAAACTGCGCGCCAGAGCCACTGAAGTTATCGTACACTTCACCCCAACTATCTTTGTTCACCATCAAAATTGGAGTATAATTATATTTTTCGATAAACGAATTAATAACCGACAACTCTGCTCCTTTGTTAAGCGCTACAATGTTTAGATAATTATAATTTAATTAATCTAAAATACCATAAAATTTACGAATATCAACGTAAGGTTTAAAATCAAACGTCGAGATCTTCAACTCGCGACCCATTGCATTCTGCAGCGAGTTTGGATAGAATCGAATATCCTCCAGATGATCATTTGAGTTATTACAAAATGTATAAATAAATTTAAAGCTAGATCCAGTTCCATTATTATAATCATTGCTGTAGAATGCCAAACATTGAGATGTTCTTTGAATTAGTAAAACATCGAGTAGAAATTTAAATTCGCGATTATCAAAACACTTTCCTGGTTCATCACTAATTGCATCACTATGGATTCCATCGGCTTTATTGTTCAATGATTGACTAGTTTCATTAAAATTGACCAAGAAATATCATCTAATGTTAAATTTATTCACGCGACTAAATCGCAATCGATCTTCAACGTGTTTGACGTATTCACAGGATGCATTTTGGTCGAAAATTACAAATCCCTCGCATTTTACTTGATGAAATATATCGATATTTAATGGCAGACTTAGTTTAACAATGGGAAGATCAATCTTGATATTATTTGCTGCTCCAAAATAATAGATGCAAGAATAATTTATGAAGTATTTGTTCAGAATGAAGTTTATAGCAGTTGTCGTTACGTTCTCCATGATTGCTGGCGATATTAATGTATTTTTAGCACGATGTTTGTGATATGATTTGTTCAGAACACTAGGTAAGTATTTATGTTATTTAAGACCGCACTCCATCTAGTCATAATTGATTAAATAACATTGTTTTTATTCTTATCCTTTTGATTTAGTTAACGTTAATAGTTTACATTTGGCTTTAAATTGTCTGGATTATTGATAGGATTCTACGACACCTGTCAAGTTTATTTATTTACACATTAGTCAAGTAACACTTATGTTTATTACTCATCATAATCGGATGATTAATGGTTGGAAGAAATATTATTGATAATTGTGTTAAACATACTCACTACAAAATGAGTTTTTTATTGTTGCTAGGTTTGTGTAATTAAATTAAAAATCTAATTCTTCCAGCCTGCCACCAGGACAATCCAAGGCTTCTGCGTAAATTAAAAGCTCTCCCATTTTTACTTCCACCTTAATGCAATGAGCTTCAGCCAGTGCAAGAATGAAAGTAATGCAGTCATGAAAGGTGGCGCAAACAATACAACACAACAAAGCGTTCACAATCGAAATGGTCGAAATGGAAAATTAATTTAAAACTTTTATTGGTTTTGAAACACACTTATGGAAAACTTCGACAAGAAATGTAACAATAGATATTGCATAACCAGATAGAAGCATAAAAACAGCCCCTGTTATACTCGTGAACTTTAAGGGTCGAAAGCCTTGATCGGTTCTTGGTGATTGTAGACGCGTCTGCATTTGATAGTTCATATCCCGTTGTGCCTTGAAATTTGAATTATTATTTATTTTTTCGATTAAATCTTCAGTTCTTTACTTCCTCCAACCAATAAGTATGTAATCCACCTTGAATTGCTAAACTGACGTGCTTATCAATGTACGGCGAAAAAGTTGATTGCTTGCGTGCTTGAATAACGCAATAATTCTTCTCTAATTCTTCTGACATAACACTGTAATCTTCAATTAATTTGACGTTAAGATAATCATTATATTCAGAGAAGGTGTAACCTATTTGAAAAATTTAAAATGAACATTAATAATGTTAATTATAATTATATTTCTTATAATTACCCGAATCAAGTCGATCCATTGCAATTGCTACGTTTTTATATTTTTTAATAAAAGCGAGAAGCTCTTCCGGGGGCACTTCTTGAAATCGATCCGAAATTGCTTTGTAATTTTGCTGGAAAATTAGTATACTTATTCCATATGTAAAATACGATTTGCAATAGAAATTTGGTTTGAATATCTTACAGCCAATATGGGTTTATAATCAATATCACCTCCAATAATTAAAATATCCTTTCGTGCAATTAAATCGGCAGCGGTGTTGATGTCTTTTTCATAACTAAAACAATTTCCTGAGGCTTAATATTGCGATTTTTGAATAACAATACATTATTTTATGGTCATGTCTGTAATATTACTTCAAACACTGTCGGTTTTAGTCGAAACTAATGATTGTTGTCCGATTAGTGGTAATTACAATCAGATATGCGCATAAATTGTGCTAAAGTACATTCCCATACGCTTCGATTTAAAAATAAATAATTTTGAAAATTAAGTATGTAGGAAAAATGAGATTTTGATGACCGACACGAAGCGGAAGAAATCGGTAGTGTTCGAAGCGACAAGCAGGTATTAATTACATAGGTCTAATGACGAGACTTGAATAAGCACTCATGTAATGCTGACTGATCAGTAACGTTCCAAGCAGAATGACACAATTAAAAGCATTTTGCTTAAACTTGGTTGTTTGCTGTAGAAATAATGCGAACATAATCAAAGCTAGTTTCGTCACAGATAAGCAGCCAAGTCTCTTGTTAATATGATTATTGCCAAGTTTATAATGCACCATTATTGATACGAGATAGAAAACACCACAAAGGATCCATACAGTCGCTGAAAATGGCGCGACCAAATATGCAAATCCATATATTCGTCTAAAATGATTATTTATAATGTGGGATAGAATAAATCTGGTTCGTTGTACCTTGCATTTGGTTTGAGGAAATACATGCCATTTCCAACTGTTGCAGATAGTATTTGTCCATAGATGTAATCATTTGATTTAGCGTAGAGACCACCGATTGCAATGTCAGAACTACCGGATGCAATCGCAAATCTCATCCCGGTCCCATTTGCTAAACTAGCAACGTATCCCCAGCGATCGACCTCATCGTGTAAATGACAATTCAATTGAAATTTCTTACAGAATGATAATATTATCGACAATTCTCCTCCGCGTAATGTTTCTAAAAAAATTAAAATCATCTTAAAAATTGAAATAATTTATTGGAAAACTTACTTAGATTCACGTATGGCTCCAAATGTTGCGTTGAGATATTCAATGTTCTTCCATTAATATTATTTTTTAATTGCTGCATGATATTTTTAATTCTAATAATATTTGCATCATTATCACCACTGCATAAATCTAGTGTGTTCATGTTTGTAAACATGTTTGTATTAACTTTTAAGCACTCTAAATTAGAAACATTATTTTTTATTATCTGAAAAAAAGACGTTGTTGTTGTTTGCTTTGGGAGTATAATTGTTAAAA
The DNA here is from genome assembly GCA_030264135.1 of Myllaena sp. GC000078. Taxonomy (NCBI): domain Eukaryota; kingdom Metazoa; phylum Arthropoda; class Insecta; order Coleoptera; family Staphylinidae; genus Myllaena; species Myllaena sp. GC000078. The sequence continues at coordinate 7,980 of JARJDR010006476.1, read as the reverse complement.
CAATTAGCAAATGTTTAAAAATTCGATTTGCTAGGTAGTGTCCGATTTCTTTTTCTCCGGTTATTAATAAATATTTTCTTTGTGTGTAATCATGTTGGTGAATATCATGTAATTGGTTTTCGATTTGATCTATGATACGTAACAAATGTTGCCCGTCTGCTTGTATTGTAAATCCATCACAATGCGTTTGATTCATAATATTTAAAATATCAATATGATTAACTTGAATCATCGATGTATTATGAAAAATATAATTTGTTGTATCGAAGCAATTGTCCATCAACGCATTCCCGTCAACAGGATTAACATTAAATATACAATGCGTGTTTTCAAAATATTGAAGTAGCAATAAGTTTAATAACGAAGTCATCATGCTCGCTGTTAAATCTTAGGTGATTTGAATCGTTCTTGAATAAAATACCGTTAAATAAACAAGTTCTTCATAAACAAGGTGACTTGACATATTGATAAAACCATTTATTTGTCTGTTTAAATAATTGTTTTTATGCAGCATTGCTTTAGTTTTTATGATTTGTACACAAAAAAGTAGTTAGTATTGATTTGATATTGATTTACCATAAGGAGTGTATTGTTTTTATGATAAATACAACCCATAATGAATTCCTACTTAATAGGAAATAATAAATCTATATACAAAACGCATTACAATATTTCATGTTTAATGTTGTTTTTTTTTCATTTATTACTACAAGAAATATTATTATGTAATATGTTATGTTTGATATTTTGTGCAAAAAGTTAAAAGCTTTTTTCTTGAATCTATAATTACAGAATACGACTTTGTTGGCGATACATTATCACTTCGGTTAGAAATGTAAACGCCGCTATTAAAAGTCCTCCGAGTAGAACGACGAAAGCTCCAAGTAGATTAGCAATCCGCAGTTGGAATACATGAATTTCGATGGTGTTTGATTCATCCAAATACAATTCGGTTTTGTAATCCAATGCATAGAAGGACTACATACATGCGAAATTACTGTAAAGATCAAAATGGGATTTTATGGAAATTGTTTACCTCCAATTGCCAATAGTAATCTAATCCAGCTTCTTTAACGCGTTGAATGTGTGCGTTAAGAATCGGAATGAGAACCGAATGCTTAACGGCAAGAAACACACATGAATCCCATGCAGGATCGTCCTCAAGTGTTACAAATTGTTCCAAACGGCTCATGTTGAAGATTGGTTGATACTCTGTTAGTGCAAATCCTACAATCATCAATATTTTAGTATAATACTTCAGAAAAATGTCAATTTTTTAGTATAATAGTTGCATTAACTGATATGTATTCTTTAATTTGTTACAGATCGCTGAAATGTGGCACCACCAAGTAAGTGTATGTTTATTTTTAACTTACCTAGGTTTAAGTGGTCTATTGCAATAGCTAAATATGAGGTTTCTTGCAAAAGGGAATCTAAATCTTCAGGTCGCAGTACTTTATACTGCTTGATAATATTTCCATACACTTCCTAAATATAATACATTTTAAATACGAACTTCAGATTCTATTCAAAATTGTATACTTCATTTAAACCACTTATGTAGGAATCGGCTATTCCATAGATTGGCAAATCTATTGCGTTCAATTCTCTGCCGATTTTAATCTCACCTACAAATCTATTGATATCTTTAAAATATGCACTCTTTAAATAGCTTGATAGTTATCTTACGAAGGCTTCGTCATGATGCTAGATAACCCACTGTTATAAAATGTTGTGATTATCATTGCTGAATAAATTGCCAGTATGCTCACGAATCGTATGCGCAATCTCATTCCCTGTTGTAGGAAAATACCAACCACAATGAAAACGAAGTTTGTCCCCTTCGTATAACTAAAACAAGACTTTTTTAGACTTGCAAGTAGTTACTTTATTCTTGCCGATTACCTGTGATAGTAAGTATTAGCGAATTTGTAAAGTAGTGCCACACTGATTAAACTCAAAGCAAATAGCGTCCATGGTCCCCAGCGAAACGGCAATAATGGAGCACTAAGTCCGGTTGCCAAAGTCGGTGCCGGTACGAGAAATGTTAGCGCATTGCGCAAGACCGCAATGGAAAAATCCACCACATAATATCTTTGTGGCAGCGGATAGAAACATGCTAAACATTACATAGTCAAAGTTACGAAATATACATATTGTTTAAAATGAAAATTACCGATTGCCAGATCGACATCTCTATTTGCAACATCAAATTGCGCCCCATAACCACTAAAATTATCGTACACTTCACCCCAAGTTTCTTTATTCACTATCACAATGCGGGTGTAATTATATTTTTCGATAAACGAATTAATTACCGACAGTTCTGCTCCTTTGTTAAGCGCTACAATGTTTCGATAATAATTATTTTATTATAATTCAAACAAAATTTTATATAACTTACAAATATCAATGTAAGGTTTAAAATCAAACGTCGAAATCTTCAACTCGCGACCCATTGCATTCTTCAGCGAATTTGGATAGAATCTAACATCCTCCAGATGATCACTTGAGTCTTTACAAAGTGAATAAATAAAACTAAAGCTAGATCCATTTCCATTATTATAATCATTGCTGTAGAATGCCAAACATTGAGATGTCTTTTGAATTAGTAGAACGTCGAGTAGAAATTTAAATTCGCGATTATCAAAACACTTTCCTGGATCACTAATTGCATCAAAATGGATTTCATTGTCTTTCTTATTAAATGATGGACTAGTTTCATTAAAATTGACCAATAAATATCATCTAATGTTAAATTTATTTACGCGACTAAATCGCAATCGGTCTTCAACGTGTTTGAAGTATTCGCAGGATGCATTTTGATCGAAAATTACGAAACCCTCGCATTTTACTTGATGAAATATATCGAAATTTAATGGCAGACTTAATTTAACAATGGGAAGATCAATCTTGATATTATTTGCTGCCCCAAAATAATATATGCAAGAATAATTTATGAAGTATGTATTTAGAATGAAATTTATAGCAGTTGCGGTTACATTTTCCATTATTGCAATCAAGATTTAACTATTTATAGCGCGATGTTTGTAATAGCGATTCGGTCAGTAGACTATAGGTTGTTATGTTATTTACGATTGAACTCAATCTTGTGGTGATTGATTAAATAACTTTGTTTTTATTTTCGTTGGCTTGATTTAGGCAACGTTAATATTTCTTTCTCTTGTCGTTTGTGTTTAAATTATCATAATTTGATGATGATGATGACAATTTCCACAATCACTATAATTCTTATAAAGGCCAAACTGAGTTTTACCTTACTTTACTTGTCGAGAGTAAGCAGTAGAATTCAGCATTTTATTAATTCCACACTGAATAAAAACCAACATGTCAACATTATTTATTTAGACATTACTGAAGCATGAATATTAAATTTATAATTCATTGTTGCGTGCTTCGTTACGTTTATGATGTGATTGTAATAAGTACATTCTGTGATACTTTTGAACGTATAGTTTTATTTGTTTAATATTTTAAAGTATATCGATTTCTTACGACACTACGTGATCACCTTTTATTTTATCCATCCGACGAAAGTAGGGACACATTAGACTGATTATTGTTAATTTATCACTCGTCAATGTCCAATGTGTTAATATTTACTTGAACAAATTGTACTGAAGATGGTCGCAAGGACCGAAATCGATATACGCTAAAATATTTAAAAAATAAAACTATACGTTCAAAAGTATAACAGAATATACTTATTAAAAAAATATAAAATTTATGTTTATTACTTACCATTAAAGGGTGATTAATGGTTAGAAGTTAGATTATTGATAATTATTTAAAAATAGTGTAAACTCTTCATCAAGTAACATGAAAGGGACTGAATTCGATGTAGTTATCTGTGTAATACCAAATTAAAATTTATGATAGATAGGAATGGCAAAATGAATTGGTAAAATAAGTTTGAATGGTAAAAATTGATAATTTATATTTTAATCTTCTTTCGTTTCCACATGGAAGCGGATAGAACAGGTTCAAAACTATCACAGAATATACTTATTACAAAATATAAAATGTATGCTTATTACTTACCATGAAAGGGTGATTAATGGTTAGAAGTTAGATTATTGATAATTATTTAAAAATAGTGTAAACTCTTCATCAAGTAACATGAAAAGGGACTGAATGCGATGTAGTTATCTGTGTAATATTAAATTAAAATTTATGATAAATAGGAATGGCATAAATGAATAGGTAAAATAAGTCTGAATAGTACAAATTAATAATTTATATTTTAATCTTCTTTCGTTTCATATAATGATATTTACAATCGTGTGTTAATATATCTTACTTCTTTATAAATCTAACAATCATTACATATAAGATCAAAGTACATAGTCTCTTTATAATAATTTGATAAACGCAACAATTGTTACTCTCGTTTGATTTCCATAAGACGCACTACTCTTGGTCACTTTTGGGTGTTACACATGTTTGTTAATCTGTACCACACATAATATATCTACATAAATTTGGTCAGGAAAAATACAATAAATTATTTTGAACAAAGTTTGCAGAACAGAAAATTAAACGAATGGACGCAATAAGACGGTCATAATTCATTAATAAACGTATGGTCTTAACACTTAGGTAAGGTATAGATCGATATCGTATATAATTAATTAATGAGGTGAATCAAACGCTGGCGGTGGACTTGTATGTACCATCGTAAGTACTCTCGTCCGAATATGTCTGTCTCTATAGGTCCTAAATAATATATTAGTTACGGAACGTGCGAATGCGTTTCGCCGCTTTTTGTGTTCGATTTCACTTGATGGCATCCGTCTTCGGCGACGGCGGCGGCATCAGTGCATTCAGCCAATCTCACATGGACTCGCGCATCTTCTGCCAGAACTCCTCGATGGGCGCCAGTACGGCAATGACGATCAGTGATGCCACAATCAAAATGTTGATGATCATATACAATGCAAGAAGACATTTTCTTGCAGTTGAATACTATAAATAACAATTTATTAACAAAAAACCGCACTTGCAAGACATTTGACTTACCGGTGCATCTGGATTGCGCTCATTGTACATCGAACTCCTTCCGGAGCCGCCCATCTCCTTCATCGGGAATGAATTGATGCGGCGTTCCGCCGACTTTTCCGATGCATAGCCCATGATCTAATTCAATCAAATATGAAATTATTTCCAAATGTTTAAGTAATTTAAATATTACCGTTAAAATGAGATGCATTAGAACATGGAAGGCGACAAACGCCACAAGAATCCAATCCATCCATTCGGGCAGCTCAGCTTTGGTTAATCGCACCGCGAAAAAGATAGCAACAACTACAAAACAGAAATTGTGTCAAACTCATATTAGGGATTGCCGAAGTCGAGTAGGTGCTTACATCCAACGATATGTGCCGCATTCCCACCCAGCCAATGCAACCAATTGAAGATGGGCCTATTCTTAGTGCCCGGATGTGGTCTGAAGAATGCGCCGATGGGCTGAATGAAGCATAGAATTGTCGTCACAGTGCCCAGAATGGCATGCGGGTTGGTCTCCGACGACCAAGCGCGCAACTCCAAGAAGATGAGAATGAAACCGGCCATTGTCAGGCACCACGTCAAAACCATAAAAAAGCGATGCCACTGAAATAAAGAATATATTGAACTAAACACGGATTGGTTATGAGGGAATATTCCTTACCGCAAACCACATATCCTTGCCGCAAATCTGCTTACCGACCCACGTCTGCCGATAATAGCGCGCCAGAATAATACCGATCGACGCCGTGCCCAACCACGCAGCCAACATGAAAGCGCCGTGCAAGCGCAGAAACAGCTTCGACGCCGCCTCAATCGCACCCACATCGCTCAAGAACTTCTTCTGGCCAGCGGCAATTCGCTTATCGTTGTGATAAGTGACGCGAGTATCTTCGACCTCCTCGCCGGCGGCCACCAGCAGGTGGTATTGGTCCTTGGCCAAATCGTATGTCCGACCATTGATGCGTGTCACAGTCTCACGCAGCACCCGGCAATAGAGACTGCCATCGATGATGCTACTGTTGAGCAGATGGATGTTGTTTTGGTCCGCATCGCGAATGGCATTGAAGCGCTTCGGCCGGCCCGTCGTGGACGACATGAACGCACGCGGTGCGGCGCCCTGCTTGACGCATTCAATCACCGAATCGTCGCCCATCTGCGCGTCGTCGGAGAGGCCGACGCCGATCCACTTGTACGCGGGCGCCGCCTTCAGCTCAAACTCGTAGCGGCTGCCGTAGACAGTGATGGCGGCGACAGCGGCGCAATTACGGCGTGTTACGCACGCTTCCGGTAGGCCAAAGCATGTCTTCTTCACGCCGCAGCCGTCGTAGAAGGAATCAAACTCCGTCGACGACTCCTGGTGATCGGGCGGGTTGTAGTTGGGTGGCGTTGTTGTGCTGGGCGCGCGCGATGGGGGCGGCAATGCGCCGCCATCACTGTTCGTATCGCGTTTGGTGACTTGCACCTCGGCAGATTGGACGCCCGTCCAGAAGACGTCGTAATCCTGCGCGACGGTTGCACTACAAATATCAAAAATAAAGAGTTCTATTTTGCATTTACTTGGTAGATATGGTCTTACTTGAAGATAACAAAGCCTTCATAGCCGTTGGGGTTCCAAGCCACCTCAATGTTTGGCTTCTGATTTGTATTTGAATGGGTGAGCGTGTCACCAGCTCGTGAACAGTCTATGGTGTGGATGGTATCGGCGGTGGGCTCGAAAGAGCCGATCAAGTCACCACCGGAACCGCGCGCCTGCAGCATGAATCCTTTGAAGGGAATGGTGGCTGCCGACTGGACGGTGATCATGTATCCGTTGCCGCCATTACGACGTGCGGATACTGCAAATGGGCTTGGGGTGGTTTGCCGTGGGATGCCGCCGCCATGGAAGGGCAGCATGGTTTCACAGACGGTGGGTGGTGCACCGCCCGGAAGGGCAGCAGCGGAAGCCACCAGGAATAGTAGAGCAATATACATTTTCTGCAAAAGAAAACAATTTTAACACAGGTGGTATTGACTTAAAGATGCTTATGAATTAAATTAGGAATAAAAAGTCGTAAGCACATTTAGGTGATTTGCGAAATGTGCTAAACAATAATAATAAACACTTGTGGTTGGTTGCGAAAAAATACGCTAACAACATCGAACAATGGTTGCGTTTATGCTTCGCTGAAGATGAAATAAAAGTCTCAACGTTAATATACATACAATAACGTAAGATTCTCCAACTCTGTATAGAATAGAATATGTAGTAGCTCAGATTGTTATTTTGCGCAAGAAATAATATATTACTGCAAGGAATTTTCAATAAAACGTATTAAGATTTATAAGTACGTCAGTTACAACAAAACACGTGCATTTGATTGTAAATGTTCTAAATTCACTGGCTAAACTAGGTTTACAATTCTGAGCTGACATTGTTACGATGTATTGTTGATAAATAGCACATAAACATCAGGTTCTTTGCGATTAACATTATAAACTAAGTTGTTACGATTGCACCGTGTAGTTATTGACGATTTTATTAGTAACTGGAATGTTTTACTTGAAAACTTGAACTAAATATCAATTGTTGGTGAAGTTTCTTTATTGCTCATGACTAGTTCTACTGAATGTTTTATTACTGATAGCAATAATTGTAGCAAACCACGTTTAACCAAGACTCGAGAGTAACTAAAATTTATTCACATAAAAATTCGATTTTATTGAATATAAAAATGTGTTATACTTATAGTACAAAGCATATAATTCTTTCTCCGATATAGATCGCCAATATATACTAAATTCGATTTAATACCAACATTTCGAGACTCCGGAATCGAACCCTGATTCCCCGCTACTCGTTACAACCATGGTAGGCGCAGAACCTACCATCGACAGTTGATAAGGCAGACATTTGAAAGATGCGTCGCCGGTGCGAGACCGTGCGATCAGCAATAAGTTATTCAGAGTCACCAT
>JARJDR010006446.1:0-18839 GCA_030264135.1 Myllaena sp. GC000078 | reverse complement strand
GGAGTTTGACGGCCCACCATTGCTGCTCGCCCATGGCAGCTTCATGAATGCCGCCGGTTTCCTTCTTATGGCGAACGAATCTTTGCGTAAGCATTGCTATTCTTTTAAAACTACATTATGACTGGTTGTTTGCTCTAGCATTCATGTTTGCCCAAGCCGGATACGATGTTTGGCTGGTGAACTTTCGTGGGACTTACGATTCAACGCACATGACTTACACACGTGCACAAGCACCATTCTGGCTGTTTTCGTACTGAAATTCGACTTCCATTGATGGTTTTTAAGTTTATCGTTCTTTCTTTGTATTTAGAATGCATGAAATTGGTGTCTATGACGTGCGCGCGCTCATTGCGCACGTTTACAAGCAATCTGCACGAGGGAAAGTCGTTTATGTCGGGTACTCGATGGGCACTTGTGTGGCATACATATTTGCCAGTATGTTTCCCGGCGAATCCACCGAACGCTTGGCGAAGATAGTTTCGCTTGCGCCGACCGCCTATTGGAAACACGCGCGCTCCTTGGTGCACCACGTGTATGCCGCATGGCCGCCGGTTAGTCGACTCTACGAGCAAAACTTCACTTCCGCTTTGGTTAGTTTCCACCGAAAACTTCGATAACCTTGCTATTTTGTCATTTGTAATTTTAGAATATATTACCAGTGGTGCCGGCGTTGTTTTCGGATCAAAGCCAGAACAAAATGCTAGCGACGGGGTTAACGGTCAATGCCAATCAGCTCACAATGGCGGCGGTTAAAGCCGCCATTGGCTTGGTGGTCGGGCCGGATTACGCACAATATTCGCCGGTATGCTAATTAAAATTGCACGCATTGCGCTTCTAATCATGAGAATTGGTGTACTCGTATGTTTAGCGTCGAACTAGCACGATGCTGGTGCAGATGAACGACGCCATCGCTTTTCGCGTGATGGAGCATTACGGGCAGATTGCGCGCAGTGATCGTTTCGCTGCGTATGATTATGGCGTCGCCGAAGCGAACCGCCGGCATTACGGTACACCGGAAGTGCCTGAGTATGCTGTTGAGGAGATCCGAGTGCCCATGCTCTTCGTAACTGCTGATAATGATTATTGCTCATCGCACCAAGTGAGTGCTTTAGTGGCTATAGCTTGCTTAATATGTAAAAATAATCATAATTTTTAATTTATTGCAGGACGCGTTGAAGTTATACCAAAGAATACGTGCGCCAAAATTGTACGTTCGATTAGGATACGCTAATTTTTGTCATTTGGACTATGTCGCTGCCATGGATGCGCCCAATTTGTACATCAACGATTTGATTTCTACCTGGATTCATACAATTTAATGCTATTTAAGTTAAAGTGTAAATGGATGGCGTTGACAATACGCTCGTGTACGCGCAAGTTGTGCCATATTAGATGCAACGAATCATTATCTATCACCTATAACGCATGTTAAATCTGCGCACCATCCCGGAGCTTATCCACTCTTCTCCATACACTTGACAAAGTTCTTCGTGAATTTCCTTCGCTGATTTCTTCTTAGCGGCCAGGAAACGAATAACAGACCGCAACATACAGCTGGCGGGAGTCGCAAGAGGAAGCTCCATCGCAGACGCCAGCTGAGCCAAGACTAAACATCGGAGCGACGCTGGCTTGGTGAGGGATTGAAACTGGGGAATCAAACAACCTGCCCCTGTTGCCTAGCCGCGCATAGAAACGATCCTAGAGCCAGCGGCAGCCCGTGGAACTTATTTTACGGACATGCCTAGTATATAGACGGTTACATTTAAGATATCATAAACTTCGTTTAATTTGAGCATAATTATTTACTAAATTGTACCATTTTCCAAGAAATAACATTGTTACTGTATACCAGCGTTGTATGTAATAAAGCCCCTAAGAGTTGCGACATCCGCGTAGACCCCTGGAGCAAATGCACTCCCACAGCCGCGACCCCAAGAAACAATTCCTACCAGAACGTCACCGACGGTAGCTGGACCACCGGAATCGCCCTATTGCAATGCGGTCACAATCAGCATATTTTACTAAAATCCCGCTGTTCGACTACATACCTGGCATGCATCCTTTCCACCGCGCGTATATCCGGCGCAAAACATATTCTCACTGACCTGATACCATATGTACTCTAGCCTGCACTGCAAACGACCAATCACAGGCACCTCCACTGCCTGTAGGACATTACTGGCGTTGGTGCTTCCGCTTGTCATGGCTCCCCAACCGCTAACGGTCACTAGTGTACCCTTCTCTGGCGTTTTAATAGACAGTTGCGCCGCTCCGATGTTGACATTAGCAAAGTCGAGTGGTTTGCGAAGTCGTAACAGACCAATGTCGTAATCCATGCCGCCACACGGATGCGCCGGATGCCAGATCAACTGAGATACATTTGCGACTATCCCGTCCGTGCCATTCAACGTTGTTTGTCCCACGACAACCGTCAACAATTTTGTGCTCCCTCTAAACACAATCATAAGATTTGAATTAAAGGACAACACACCGGCCACCTACTTAAAGTCTTCAATGCAATGCGCTGCTGTGATAATCCAATCCGGCTTGTAGATTGCGCCACCACAGAAGTGGGTGTTGTTAAAACGGATTGACGCGGACCAAGGGAATTTAGCAATGGTTGATTGTGCACCGCCAACGATTTTTCCGGCATCCTCTGCTAAATCTAAAATTGCAATTTATTAGTATGTATCTGAAAGATGAATATTATGTATTTATACTTGGATCGATTAGAATCACGATCACCAATAGGACGAGCCATGATTGCAATTGAAACGGAGCCATCTTCTTCCTGTTCACGCACTAATAGTAGATTCATGATAACTTCTATTTATATGAATTGTGCCCTAATTAAGGGTCATTATATAATTCGCAGACAAACCACTGATTCCCGCACGTAAATAGTTTAAAAGTAAGCGATCGTCATTAATTATGGTCGGAAAAATGCAAAGCCCATGGACTTTAACTAGGTTTACGAACCGCATGCCGAATGTAGAGTGTTTTATCTTTTTTTTCATAATGAGGCCGAAAATATGTCAAAACCGATTGTATTTAATTATGCGCGCGCTCACAAGCGTCGCTTGTCTTTCACCAATTATTTTAATTCAAGTTGACTACCGCAAACTGATAATTTTGAAAGAGAAAAACAAACTGAAATCTATTTGCTTTTATGTACCTTTTAACCAGGAAAAATTAACAATGCAGACGGGAGAGAATTACTGAGGGACATTATCCGAAATAAAGGCGCGCAATTGGTAGACATTTGAGTAGACACCAGGCGCAAACATACTAGCGCATCCGCGGCCCCAAGAAACAATGCCAGCAAGAACGTTTTCAATCGTAGCCGGACCACCAGAGTCACCCTGGAATCAAATCACTGCCTTAAATTCTCCGCAAAATCAGGCGATTGCTTGTTTTACCTGACAAGCGTCCCTGCCGCCGAGCACATCACCGGCGCAGAACATAGTATTGTCCATCATGAGCAGGTTTTCGACCTGACAAAGGACCGGTTGCTGCACCGGCACATTCACGTATTGCAGATTGTCGTGCAATTGCGTTGAGCCGAAAGCGTTGATGCCCCAGCCAGCCACGTTGATGGACTTGGGTAAGCCGATTAGCGGGAATGGATTATTTGTTGGTATCATGCAAGCGTTCACATTCTGGTTGTACGCTAGAGTCGAGTTCAATTGTATCAGACCGATGTCATAGGAGTACCGACTGGAAGTGTATTTCGGATGCTGGATGAGCTTGATTGCCTTTCTCATCTGGCCGCCGCTGCCGGAAAGGAGAGTTTGTCCGGCGACGATCGTCACATTGTCAACGCTGCATGATTATATCAGATTTTGAATTAAAACGGATTTTGATCGCCGTGTAAGATGTCTTTTACTTGAGGCCGTTAAGGCAATGCGCTGCGGTAACGATCCAATTCGGCCTGATGATTGACCCGCCGCAAGTGTGATTTCCGTTGTTGCGGATCGAAACAATCCATGGGAACTTGGAGATGTCGACATTGGCGCCGCCAACGATTTTACCACCCTCCTCCGCATGATCTTTGTTAAAATTAATGTTACAATAACATTTATGTAGGTAGATTTATAGCATATAGCATATACTTACTCGAATGAATCAATGCAACGAGAAGGAAGCAAGCTAGTCTGTTAAACATGTTTGCAGAAACTGTTCAAGGAACTGCAAAACTTCGTCCATTGCTGGCGCATTTATATACGGAAGCAATGACGTGTGTTTCAAACACTTTTCTTAATTATCCTGATAATAACATGTTCTTAAGTTTGGCTATCAATTTAGATTAGAATGCCATTACGGTTTTACATTTTAATCATCATTAGTTGGTGACGTTTTCGTTAGTTTGTTGCTATGCAAATATTATCATATTCTTCAAATTTTTAACATATTACCTACATAATAATAATTATTTTCGGGCATATTGACTATGTTGTAGTTGGGTGTGAGTCAAGTTTCTTTCGAATTGTAATCGCAACATATTCCAAAACAAAAATATTTTCGAAACTGAATATATCTTATCAATGTCATAATCAGACCATTACTTAATGAAATTCACTAATTTCGTGTAATTATCTGCATGAAAATACATACATCAATCGTATGTCCAAATTGTTGACGACAAATCTATAAAACAATGCAAAATACTTCATAAGTATGCATGGGACAACCGTCATAGATACGTACAATTTCAAGCATGCCGCGCGCTTATCAAAAACCACCACCGCCTGCACGAATACCGCACCAATCCTATAACTATTCATCCGTAATTTATTATCACTAGCTCGTGCACGAAAGCGATATAGCCGAAAAATTGCCACCGCCGCACGAAGCGTGTCAATGTCGTGGCGGTATTTGTTTCGAATTTGTTGGCGACAGTGGAAGGCAGGCGACACGAAAAAAATATATAATTACCCAAGTACGCTTCACGGTTAATTAGCTCCGCAAACAAAGCGGGCCGGTCGATGTCAACAACGGTCAAACTACAACGATTTTTTGCGCACCGCTTGTGCTGTCGGCCATAATGTGGTGCGTGATTGTGAGCGGCGATCGATGGCTGCTGCTGGTGTGTTTGGTGATCAGCTTCGGCACGCGCATAACTTGGTCACAAGGCAAATATATCCAATAAATTATTATCCAACATTGCTTAAACTTGTTTTTGGGATAGTTTCGAATGGTAGCAGCACGACGGAGACGCCGCCGGAAGATGGCGACGATGGAAAAATCATCGGCGGCGAACGGATCGACATCGATCGCATTCCGTGCTTGGTGTCGGTGCAGAGAACCGACTTTGGCAATGTCTTCTACCACATCTGCGGCGGTGCGCTCGTGCACCCAAAGTACGTGATATTTGCGCAGCATTGCATGGTTCGCACCACCTCGCCGAACGAGTTGCGCGTGCGTGCCGGTTCGTCGCGGCAAACCACCGGCGGGCAGACGAAGGCGGTCAAGCAGTTCTACAATCATCCCGATTTCAATAAAACGACGTACGAGAATGATATTACAATTTTGGAGCTGGTTGGACGCTTGTGGGTGGCGCCAACGCCGACCAACTTTTTCGGCCATGTGATTGCCGGTCTGACGTGGTTTCTTGTGCCGCGCTCACCCAAAACGGTGGCGCTCTCTAAGGTAACCGATATTCCGAATGGTGCCAAGTTTTATACGGCCGGCTGGGGCACCACGATAGCGAGCGTCGGTCTAGCGGTGGACACTTTGTTTGGTTTAACGGTGCCTTACATCGATTATGCGAGCTGCAATGAAATGTACCCGAGGGGGAGAATTATAAATGATATAATGATATGTGGCGGATACGTAGAAGGAGGGAAGGATACTTGTCAGGTGAGTGATTGCTTTTTGTTCTCGAATTTTTCTCGATCACTTTTATCGTAATCAATATTGCAGGGTGATTCGGGTGGGCCATTGATCTATAACGATGAATTAATTGGTCTCGTTTCATGGGGGGAAGGTTGCGCTCTAGCGGGGAAACCCGGCGTGTACACGCGTATAACGGCCTACACGGATTTTATCAACAAATATGTAAAATTTGACTGATATATTATTGCAGACGGAAAGCAAACATTCCTTTCCATAATTACCGATCGCAACGATGGGTCATTAACATAATTTTGAAGGCTTAATGTATTGAAAACATAGACAGCGCGATTTAGTTGTGCTAAAAAATAAAAAAGTAACTCTAAATATTATGCGCGAGTTAATAAATCCATATATCTGATTTCCCCGGGCAGTCCCAATATTAAAATACATGTCCTGTTCCAATCTTATTCTTCTTCTTTCTGACGCTATCCCATTGTGGGAAAATCAAATGAAATTGAAGTAAACGGTCGATATAATCATTACAACGTCCCAAAAATTGACTGATATGCACCCCTTATATCCCGACTGGTACATCAACATAATTTTCCATGTTTATTATCAATTGAATGTATTGAAAACAAACACAGAGTAATTCAGTTGTACCACAAACAGAAAGAGAATAATACACTAAATATTATGCGAGAGGTAATAAATTACATACAAAAAAACATTACAATCCAAATATAGTGTGTTACAAAAATAAACCTAATAAATTCACATGTTTAATTGGTATCACATACACACGAATTAATTCAAGATTGTACGTAGTCGGAATCAACAATGAATTGTGAAATAAATGCATACATCAGATTCGTCAGCATCGGTGATCGTCATCGGCGATATACGAGATGTAGAATGTACTCAAATACATATGTTTTGTTGTAAAAATCACTAACAACTATATTTAGATTATGTTAATCTAAAATGCATCGAAATAATAATTATAATAATGGCAATCACCCATTGTTTCACACGCTGCTTCTTCTCTCATATATATATATTCTTTTTTCTCGGCGTCATTCAAACACGCGTCCAACATCGTCATATATATCATCATAATATCGTATATATTTGCATTTCATCCTCATCTCGATTCTGAATCAAGTCTTTTCTAATAGTTTAATATTATTAATATAACTTATATACGGTGTAGGCACATTCGAATGTTACAATCGTAATATTAAAGAGATGGCTCCGCTGTAGATGATCGATCGATGCGAGTGCGATCGACTTGAACTAAATTAGAAACAAAACACTACCGAAATACATACACAAAGTCAACATGTTTGCATTGCAAATAATACGTACGTACATTAGGATGTAGGAAATTCGTTCGAAAACGTTCGCATTTTCAGTCAAACATATTAAAATACAGGGGCAGCAAACAAATTAATCCAAAAACCTTATCTAGACGCTGTGTAGACCGATATTTCGCGAGTCTCTCGTTATGTACAAAATGCTACAAATTTCATCCTAATCATTTCTTATAGAGTAAAAGACGCATATCGCTAATCTTAATGGATAATTCCGTAGTATTGTGTGAGTTTTCGTCATCGATATCGGCTTTTAATAATTTATGCGGTTATTAATTGATATGCGTGTCTATGATAAAAATGCTGTGTTTCTTTTCTTTGTGAGAGAGTATCCAAAGTCGGGTTCGACTAAATTCCTCAAAGGGTATTATATAATTTATACTATGGTCGCTTTGTTCAAACCGAAGTTTGTTGCACACTCTTCGAGGTGTAGTTGAGCGGCTTCATTTCAGTCTCGCACTCCGAGTCCTCCAGTTCGCACAAGTTCGACAGATCGTCGTTGCTGCCGCCGAAACCCCCAAGCAGCGAATGGCGTTCTTCTGCAATTATCAAGATCATTAATGAAGACAAATCGTGGAAAACGTTAAAAACAAGACGACGGCTCACCCAAAGTTGTAATAATAGAGCCGACATCGTCGTCGGCGTTGCCGGCGCGATTATGGCGGTTGCTGCTCGGAAAGCCGTACGGCTCGACGTCGTCGGACTCGCCGTCAGGACTCGGTAGGCAGTCGATCTCGCTGGGTATATTATACTGATGGTCCGGTAGATACGAATTCGGATGACGCGCATAATCTAATCAGTAAAAACCCAATTGAACGACCGTTGCTCAAATCGACATGCACCGTAAAGGGCTTTGTTAGTACTACATACGAAACTTACTTGGCTTAAGTATTATTAAAGGCACTACATCCGTTATGGGAACGCCAGCGGGAAAAATAAACAAAGCACACAACAAAGTCAATTTCACGAACCATGCTAATTAATAAACGCCGATATGAGTCGCTTTAGTACCAAGATGTAGAGTTAAGTTAATTTCGGTGATCTTTACTATCATACACATCTAACAATAAGCTCACTCAAGTCTCGAACTTACTATAATGCCGTCTCCCGCCACCAAACTATCGCCCCATTGCGGGTCATACCCGTATTAACGCGAACTTGAACACATATCAGGGGGGAAACTTAATCGCATCCTATCCGCAATTATGGCCTATCCAAAGCTAATGCAGAATTACCCTACCTGTGGTGATGCGATAATCTTCGTTCCCGCTGTCGAGGGCATTCAGGCATGGCGACGTCACGTCGTCCACATCGAGCTCATCGTCGTCGTCATCGTCGTCGTCGGCGTCGTGAAGGTGATGATTGAATTCGGAGGCGGGCATCGGACCGTTGCGTAACGGTCGCCCGCTGCGGCTGGCTGGCGGATGGCAGCGCGACTCGTTGCTCTCGTTGCTGTGGAAGCTGGACGAGTCGTGCACCTCGCTGCCGTTCACCTCGGTGATGCGCGCCAGCGGTTGGCTCGCCCAATCTGAACAGTCCCACGCGTAAGCTGCACGTTCGGTGGGCGATGAGCAAACGTGTTTCGTATCTATGCGTGTGGGTGTGATTGGCTTAGAAGTATACTTACTGCCCACGTGCGCACGAGCTTCTTCGCCGTCCGCGGCGAGTGCACGTTGATGCTTTACTGAGCGCATCGGCGGTGGTATCGCATAATGGCGCTGCGGATGGTGCTGAGCGGCCACGTTGATGGTTTGAATGGGCGATGGCGTTGCCGCCGGAGAGGCGATCGGCGAACGCGCACCGCCGCCGTAGAGCCGCGTCGGCGCCGCCTCCGTGTTGTCCATTTTGAGATCTAGAACCAAAAGGGTTGTACTCGGCGTTGGTGTCTTGGACGCACCGCCCTCCCTCCCAAAAACCAAGAACATATATTCGACCACTACTGGTCCTACGACACTACTGAGCAGTTATTTATCGATATATAGAGAAAGGTTCATACTTAGACAAGGTCCTCAAAGTCCTCTACAATAAGCAAGCGTTTGAGAGGGGAGAGGCAAAAAATTTCGAGTGAGTTTTTCGGTCTCATGACAGAGCCATGGGGGTTTTTATTGTGTATTCAAAGTGTCCTGCGTTTGCAAGACGCGAGAAAAGTCTTCCTTTGTGTCGTGACGTGAGGGTCGCAAAAGATGTCAGAGAGCATGCAGAAAGGGCTAAGCACACGTACCGTTTTTGATCTTGGATTTGTCGTTGAGATTCGTATGGCTGAGATGCATCTGCGTCGCCCATGTGGTCTTCTCGGGTTCGCAGTGATTGCTCATGCCCACCGGTTGGGCGCGATTGAGGTTCTTGACGTAGTCGGGTGGGAAGTTCTCCAGCTCATCGCCGGCACTACCATAACTGCGCAGCGTATCCAGATTATTGTAGACCGGCGTGCAGTTGGCGTACGGTTCGTTCGAACTGGGCGTAAACGACAGCGGTCGTGTGGCTTGCTCCCTGTGATGATGGTTCATCTCCAGATTGCTCATCTTCGAGCCACGCTTCACGTCGTTGTGTTCATGGCGATTCGAGTTGAGAACAATATTCTTGTGCGGATCATTTCCGTTGCGTCGGCGGCTGCCTTTGCGGCGACACACCAAACAGCAGACGCACAGCGTTATAACGACCAACAGCAGGATCACGCCACCGGCAAACATGTAGACGTGCTCCATAGTGATATTGAAATGGGGCGAAATAATCAGCGTGGTCGACGGCATTGGATTGCCACACTGCGATCCGGTGGTGTTATACGGGCAGATGCACCGGAACGAGCCCACTTCATTGATGCACTGCCCACCGTTCAAACACGGCAGCGATTGGCATTCATCCAGATCGAATTCGCAGTGCTCGCCCGTAAACGAGCGACACTTGCACAGCGGTCCATCATCGCCCTCCTCGCAGACCCCACCATTCTTGCAGGGGTTCGGATGACAGTAACGGCCGTATTCGCAGCGCTTACCCGACATTGAAAACATGCAGTCACACGTGTAGTCGCCCATCGCAGGCACGCACTTGCCGCCGTAAAGACACGGCACCGAAGCGCACGGATTCGTGTCCATCTCGCACAGCGACCCTTTGTAGCGGTCGTGGCAGAGACAATCAAAACCACCCGTGTCGAGATCACGGCACGTGCCGCCGTTCATGCACGGCTGCGAACCGCATGCGCCCATCGGCACCAGCGCGGCGGACGCGTCGCAGCTGAATTCCACGTTCGCGAACCGCTTCAACACCGCCACACTGCTATCGCCGCTCTTGTGCAGCGGCACCGAAACGCGCGAAATGCGCACATCGTCCATGCAACCCGAGAAACCTCGCTGCACATCTTCAAAGCCCAGAATCGAGGGATGTTGATGGACCTCGGCGCCCAGATAGATTTGGTCGCCCTGCAGATTGAGGATGTCACTCACGCCTGGCGCCGAACCCTGTGCTGTGTGTATGCCGTCCACGGTCAGGCGCGCACTGTTCTTCTCACGCTCCAAACGGATCTCGTGCCACTTGCCGTCCGATACGTAGATGTTCGCCGCACTCACACGCACCACACCCTCGCCACTGCCCAACTCAAAGCGGTACTGTACGGCACCGTTGACGATCTCCAGGATGTTGTAGTCCACCTTGCCGGCGGCGTACATCAGATTGCCGGTCGGTTGCATGCTGCGAATGCGCAGGCTGAGGCTCAGTTGGTCCTCGATGGATTTCTTGTTGATGATGCGATACTGCGAGTAGCTCTTGCCGCTGAAGCTGATCGGATTGCGCGCAATGTAGCAGGACTCGTCGTGGCAGTTGGAGATGTCCACTTCGCACGTGGCGCCCGCAAAACCGGGCGAGCAGAGGCACGAGTACTCCTGTTCGGATGCGTCCGGCACGCAGATCTTGTATGGTGGACACGGGTCGCGAGCGCACTTATTGACGATGGTATCACAACGATCTCCACCATATCCTGCAAATAAAGTTATATACAAACCCTTACTTGTGTTCCACAACCCTCAAAGCCATCAACACTCACCCAAATTGCAAATACACTCTTGTCGCTGTTCATGCAGAGCGGACACGAAGCTGGTGATCTCCGTGGCGATGGGTTTCATCTTCTGTATATCCAGCACGTAGCGGTCCTGACACTCGCCGTTGATGCAATAGCTATTCGTGCACTTGAGCCGCACGATCTCCTCGACGACCAACTTGGCAGAGTCCTCCAATTCGCCCAGATGGTCACTCATCGCTTTGCGCAGCTCTTCGGCGCTGTAGAATCCCTGATCGGGTTTGCGCACCGTGAACAAGACGTCCAGGTCTTTCTCGACAATGATCTGGCGCTTGGCGCGAAGGTTGTCCAAGCGGTCATTGGTGGGCTGCACGCTGATAATCACGACATCCTTCAGCTTCGAGTTCATCGCATTGCGCACGGCACGCACGAAACCCTTGCGATGGCTGAGCACAAACGTCTCCGGGCTGATCTCCCTGAAGCGCAAGGCGACCGCATTGTAGAGCATCTCCTCCGTGATTATCTCCACATTGATCTTCACAATGGTATGCGCATAATATTTGCCATCCGTTACGGAAACATTCAGGCGATAATCCCCGACATCCAAGCGCGGTAAAGCTGTGAGCGTGCCATTGGTGCGATCGATTTTGAAGTATTCCTGCGTGGGATAATTGACGCCCATGGTAGCCGATAAGGAGTACGTCAGAATATCGTATTTGTCCTGATCGTTGGCATGTACTTCGCCAATCACACCTCCCGGATACTCGTCCAGATACGAATTGATGTTAATCTCCAGCGGGGTGATGATCGGTGGATACTGCGACTCCTCGATAACCTTCACAACGATCCACGCGTCCGAGTACAGTGGTGGTGAGCCGTTGTCAAAGACGCGCACCTGCAGCAGGTAGGTGTCCCGGATTTTATGATTGAACTTGGTCGCGGTGCGCAGAATACCATCCTGCTCCAAGCGAAAGATGTTCCCCTCGTTGCCCGTGAGGAAGTCGTACGTGTAGGGTTTCGTATTGGGTTCGGTGTCGTTGTCGGTGATCAAAAACTTGATAATCGGATAGCCAATGGGTTTGTCCTCCTGCACGACGCACGAGTAGTTCGTCTGCGAGAACATCGGCGCATTGTCGTTGGCGTCCGCAATCTCGATGTTGACGTTCACCTGCCGCGACAGCACCGGCACGCCGGCGTCCTTCGCGAGGATCTCCAGCACGTACGCGGCGGTGGTTTCACGATCCAGGTGGTTTTGGACGGATATGTGGCCGGTGGCGGCGTCGATCGTGAACTGGCTGCGCGGGTCGCCCTTGACGATGGTGTACTCCACGCGACCATTATCGCCGCTGTCCAAATCGGTAGCGGTCACCTGCAGGATTTTCTCGCTGATGAGCGCGTCCTCGCGAATGCGCGCCAGATAACCGCTTTGACTGAAGATGGGTGCATTGTCGTTGCAGTCCACCACGGTGATATTCACTGTGGCTACATTGCTCAGAGGCGGTATACCGCCATCGATCGCCTGAATGGTGAGAAAGTAATCGCGGGCACGTTCGTAGTCTAACATCTCTGCGATGGTTATCACACCAGACTTGCTCTCCATCGCAAACTTCTTATGCTCATTGCCACCGATGATGGAGTAGTAGATGTCCGCATTGACGCCCGTATCCTTCGATGTGGCCAACACACGCACCACATCCGTACCGATTGCATAGATTTCCGGCACGACAGCATAGTACGACTTGGAGGTGAATTCCGGTGGATTATCATTGATATCCTGCACGTTGATAATCAGGGAAGCGACACTGGTTTGTTGCGGTGTACCCTGGTCTGTAGCTTGCACGGTAAGGTTGTATAAAGCCTTCAACTCACGGTCCAGAGGTTTCGCCAGGGTCACAATACCACTATCTGCGGCGATTTTAAAGTGATTGTTGTAGGAATCAAGGAAGGCGTACTTCAGTTTACGATTGATCCCAATGTCGGCGTCGGTAGCATGCACCTTCGTCACCAACGTACCCACTTCCACGTCTTCCGCCAGACTGACCGAGTAATATGGTAGCGTGAATTTTGGTGCGTTATCATTCAGATCCGAAATAAAAAGCTCCACCTGCGACGAGCATTCCCATTCCGGATGTTCCTTATCCTGCACATGTGCTGTTAGCATAAACTTGTTTTGTGTCTCCCTATCAAGGTGCACTATGGTCTTCAGATAACCGGTGTCTTTATCCAGCGAAAAGTTCTCAGATCCATCGCCTGTTAGAATATAGCGCAACTTGGAGTGCTCCTGCTCATCAATATCATTGGCCAAGATGTTCAGAACCAGCGAACCAGGAAGAATGCCCTCGCTCAACACCTGACGATACCGATACATCAAGCAATACGGTGGATTGTCATTGGCGTCCAACACCTTAATCCCCACGCGGGTGTTATCCGTGAAAAGACCATCGGTGACCAAGATGTTCAAATCGTAATTCGCCACCGTTTCACGATCCAACGCCTTCACCACATACAACTCGCCCGTCTGCCGAATTTGGAAATGCGAGCCCGGATCACCTTCGGTGATGTAGTAGTCAACGGGCGTGACGAGATCACTATCCGCATCAGTGATCTCCAGCAGCAGGACAACAGTTCCGGGCAGTGCGTCTTCGTTCACGGCGGTTTGATAAAATTTCTTTTTGAATTGCGGCGGACTATCGTTGTAATCCTTCAGTCGAATGATGACCGACGCGTGTGCCGAATACTTGGGCGTGCCGTTATCAGTAGCGCTCACGTGGAATTTATACTCGGGCTTGGTTTCCTTGTCCAATGGTATCAATGTGGTGATCCAACCGGTGAAGGCGTCAATGGCAAACACATTCATCGCGTCGCCGGAATCACTCCCAAAGCTATAGCGTACTTCGCCGTTACTACCCTGATCCTTGTCGTGCGCGATTACTTTCAGGATGGAGGTGCCCTCCACGACGTTCTCGGCGAGATGAAGAATGTACGGGTTGCTTTCAAACTGCGGCGCATGATCGTTTTCGTCCAGCACCTGCACGGTGACCTCGCAGAGCGCGGTCAGCGGCGGGCTCGAGTCGGTTTCGGCCAGGATGCCAATCAGATGCGAGACTTGCGTTTCGAAGTCTAGCGGACGCGCGAGTGCCACCTGGCCCTGGGAGTTCACCACGAATTGTGGGTCCTCCTCAGAGCCGGAGATGATTTTGAACGTCACCGACACGTTTGAGACCATTTTTAGACGCGTTATTACAGTACCTAGCCGCGCAATATAATGTTAGGACTACTATTTCGCGACGAGAGATAAAGTGTATGGCACTTACCTGTGACGGAGTTCTCAGAAAAGAAGAATTTGTCGTCCTTCCGCTCGAAGATCGGAGGACGGTCTTTTGGTCCCATGATGAGTATGTTGACAGGCACATCGGAATGGCGTCGAGGCTCTCCGCGATCGGTAGCACGCACGAAAAATTGAAACACTTGACCCTCTGTAAAAAAGAACCTCTTCCTGCAAAAACCCACTTTCATTTAGGCTTTGGATGCTCACCATAATTGGCCGCATTCTTGGCTAGGGCAATACCACCCTCCTTGGGGTCGATGATAAAGATATCCGTCACACCCAAGGATTTGTCCTCATAGATTGAATACACCAGCTTGGCGGCAAGACCCTCATCAGGGTCATTGGCTCGCACGTATATGAATGACGTGCCCACATTGTAATTGGACTGAATACTGCCCTTGTACTCGCGCAGATGGAACTTGGGCGCGTTGTCGTTCTCGTCCAGCACGCTAACGCGCACCGTGAGAAAACCGCTGCGTCCGCCGCCATCAGTGGCCATCACAGGTATCTCATACAACCTTTGCTTTTCGCGATCCAGCCGCACTTTGGTCGTGATTCGCCCGGTGGTCTTATCGATGGTAAAACTCTCACCGAGCATGTCCGAATGAATAGAGTACGTGATGGCGCCAAAGTCACCGAAATCCTGGTCGGTGGCTTTCACCTCAACAACAAACGTGTTCGCTGGTTTGTTCTCCAACACCTGAACGTCCATGATAACGTCGGGGAAGACGGGCGAGTGCAGATTCGCCGGCAGTAATTCGACCTTGACGCGTGCGAAATTCGTGTAGACCCCGTCCGAAACGGATACGTTCAGTATCATGTGCTTTTGTTCGCCGAAATTCGCCAAATTCGTGAGCGTAATGATGCCCGTATCGGGGTCCATGCTGAACGTCTGCTGCTCATTGCCCGCCACAATCGTATACCGCAGGTGGGTTTGGTCCACCGCATCGGGATCACTGGCTGTCACGATCGTGACAAACTGATCGCGCTTCGCGTACACGGAGATACCGCAGAAATAGGTCGGTTGTTCAAATTTGGGCGCGTTATCATTCATATCCAAAACTATAGATAAGAAAGGCATACTCAAAACTTGCTCAAGACTTCCTTATCCTAACACGTACCTTGCAACCATACATGTGTGGTGCTGGACAGACTGGGTACACCCTGATCGCTGGCAACAACCACAAAGTGATGACTTTTGGCCGTTTCATGATCAAGTGCCTGCTTAAGGAAGATCGTTCCATCATTGGCGTCGATATAAAAGAGATCCGTGCTATTCTGAGCATCCTTTTTGATCGCATAGAATACTTTCTGATTGATGCCGGTGTCGTTATCGTTGGCAACAACCGCAAGAATGGGTGTGCCAAATGGCGCCGCTTCGGAAACAGACACGTTGTAGCTCTCCTGCGTGAATTCCGGGGGGCAATCATTCACGTCTTGCAAGACGACTGATACAGGCACTTCGGCGTACACGCCGGACACGGAATCCGTCGCGCGCACAATGAGCTCGTATTGCTGTTGCTCTTCAAAATCCAGCTCGTCAACCACCGAGATGACACCTATAGAAATACAGCTTTAGGGACAGTGCTTGACCAGCCGGAAGTAGATCTCTCTGCTAGTGAATATGCTTCGATGCAAAGACACAACACGCAAAGCTGCTAAGGTGACCGATGGAGAAGTGTAGGAGGCATGCAATGATTAAATGCCTGAAATTATGCGCCTGGTGCAAAAAATGGATGGAGTTGTTTAATCATGCACAAAAGCTGGTGCTGCGATGTAGTCACAAATTGTAAACTGGCGTGCCGATAAATGAAAGCGCAATTTGATAATCGAGCATCGGTAAAACAAAATACTCACAAGGACCATTGTTACTGTCTGGAGCTGTGAAAAGTAAAGGGTTGTTTGGTTTAGTCAAGATCTAATCAAAAATGGTCGCGTTATCTCGTTTTTTTTGCCGTAGGCGCTTCAAATTTAGATATCTTCGCATGCAATCAACAATGTATAATTAGAGAAGAATTGCGTCTGGATTATCACACAATGTTCACCCAAAACCAATAAGTGCATCAAATTGCACTCAAGAGAAAATCAAAACGTTAGGGTTATTCCAAGAGCGGATTCGTTTGATACCTGGCCGACTACTAGCGAAAGACGAGGACGTATAGTCAGACATAAAATAAGGGTCTTGTTGGTCAGGGTGTGACTCCTCTGTCGGGATAACAACACATTATTCACAAACGTCGCCGCAAATCCGCGAGAATCTTCACTGACACTTAACTAAAGTCAAGCTAATCGCACTCACCAGTATTGAAATCCAATGCAAACTCCTCCAGCTCGTTGCCCTTGACAATGCTATAGATCAACTTCCGTCCCAGCGGTGACTCGGCCTGAACGGAAAGCGCTAGCGGCGAATGCAGCTCAAAGTTCTCCGGAATCGCTTCCGAGTAGAACTGCTTCTTGAAAACAGGCATTGAACGATCAATGACCTTAACGTGGACGGTCACATCCGTTCTGCATGGTGTCATTCCTAAGTACATATCAAAAAAACCAATACTTTCCATCGTCAATGACATCTGGTGTTACAAACCTTTGTCATAGGCAGCAATCAGCAACTCGTATTCCCTATTATGACCTTCTAAACTCTGCTTGATCTCAATATCCCCGGACTCGCGTTGCACCTTGAACAGTTCGCCATGTCCGCGGATCAGTTCGTAGCGCACCTCGCCATTGTCAAAGCTGTCCAAATCGATGGCGTGCACCTTGGCGATAACACTGCCCTTCTTATCATCCACGGAGACCACCGCATAGTAGGGCAGATTCACAAACATCGGACAATTGTCGTTCTGATCCATCACCGTTACGTTGACAATCACATGCGCCACACGGGGTTTCTCGCGATCGGGCGTTACACTCCGCGCCTCAACAATCAGTTCGTAGTGTTCTTGCGTCTCGCGGTCAAAGCGCACGCCAGTCGTCTGTATCACACCCGACGTGAGCCCGATGCGGAACATGTTCGTCGGATTGAGAATACGAAACTCCAGATGTTCGTTGAGAGCGCTGCCCAGCACGTTGACCACGCACACAGTCGCCGGTTTGGTGGTATTCTCCATAATGGAACCCTCATAGCTCGCCTTCTGGAAGATCAAACCCGAGTTCTCCGATTGCTCCACGCGTATGTAGATCTTCGCAACGCTCGAGAACTTCCCATCCGACACGCGCACTTGTAGCTTATGATTGGGCTTCATGTTATCGGGGTCCAATACGGTGATGAGACCATTCTTTGCATCGATCGCAAAGATATCCATTTTATTGCCGTCGAGTATATCGTAGCGTAGATTGGTATTCGCGGCGCTGTCCGGGTCGGAGGCATTGAGTTGGATCACAGCCACATTGTTATAGGTCGGCAGCAAAAGGGTAACATTGTAGATTGCGTGCGTGAATTTCGGCGGGCAGTCATTGACATCACGCACAAATATATCAACACGTGCGGTGGTCTCGGAAGAGAGGCGCGGTTTTCCCTTATCGGATACTTGCACGTGGAACGTGAACTGCTGGAAGATCTCGTAGTCCAGCAGGCGGATGGTGCGAATAGCGCCCGTGTTGGCATCAATGTGGAAGTACTGTCGTGGGAGGATCTCAACAATGTCGTAGTGCAGCAAAGCGTTTACTTCCGAATCGGCATCCACCGCTTTAATAACCAGCGGTTCACTGGTGTTGGTGAGGATCAAAGAACTAATCGGTGCGGATTCGGCAATGCTACCCGCGTAGGCCGCCTGCAGGAACTGTGGCGCGTTATCGTTTTTGTCCAGGATATGCACAATCACATTGCATTTCGCCGAAGCGCTCGCCATATTAACAGCCATTATAGTCAGATTATAGAACTTGGTCGTCTCGTAATCCAGGAGTTTTTGAGTGATAATCACCCCGGTGCTGGGACTGATCAAAAAGGCATCGCCTACATTCCCTTCCATAATCTCAAATTGCAAGGAAGATGTGGAGCGGACATTGAGATGCGCTACATAACTACCCAACGGTTTATTCTCATAGATCTCAGCGGCTACCTCCTTATCGACAAAACGCGGTGGTGCGTTATCAGCCATGGTTAGCATAATATGCGCGGGAACCGTGGATGACAGTGGTGGTTGTCCATGGTCAGTCGCTTTGATATACAGAGTGTATTCGGTAGCTGTAGCCAAATCCAGTTCTCTTGCAACCCTTATAATACCCATATCGGGATCAATACTGAAGACATTGCCCACATTTCCGGTGGTAATCGAGTAGGTCACACGAGCATTCT
>JARJDR010006444.1:0-33475 GCA_030264135.1 Myllaena sp. GC000078 | reverse complement strand
GTCATTTATCGGGAAAACGATATAGATTCGATTATGATATCGAAAATATAAGCTCTGAATAATTATCAAACTTTGTATCATTATTATCGTAACTAAAACCTACAATTATCCTCTTGCCAAAAATTTACATTCGTCTCATTATCTTGAAGCCAAAATTGTTGAAGGTTTCACTTCTATCACGTGTGACTTACACACCTGAATTTTTTTTTATTTTATCGGTTAGAAAATTATTCGCTTATTTGATACACCTAGCGCCTTCTTTTAAAAAATAAATGCAACTAACTCCCTGCGCTCTTATACATTTATATGAAATTCATCAAATAAAAATTAATTGAAATTAATTAAGTAATTCAAAATTATTGAATTTGTTGGTTATGCATGTACAATATGGTTATGTTTGTTTGTTGCCCATGTGCGTTCCGTCAGTTCCATGCAGTAGCATGCATTCCGCGAAAACCATAAACCGCAAAAATCTGTGTGAATCTTTGAGATTTTTAGTGGTGTAATGGTTCCCAGTAACCAATCAGTTACTGTAAGTATTAACAACTTCGTTCATAAATAAAAATCACATCACTTTAGCTGCAATCTATCACAGAAAACCCAGAACACACCGAGTTCCTTGTGCCCGATTTGCATATTACCCACCGAATTGCAACTCAAACAAATCAACGGCGACGAGGCGGTCTTCATCTGCCCAAATCTCGCCTGCGAGTACCCGGCTGATCAGCAGTGGGTGTTCGTAAAGCGACGCTACACCGAAATTCACCCACCACACCCCAAGCACAAAACAAAACGTCTACAAAATGGAAGTAGTCCAACAAAGTGAAGGACAAAGCATTCTATGCCGCTTCAAATCGGAATCAGGCGAGATGGCCGGCGATCAAATCGACCTGCCCCTCAACTGCTCCCTGGAACAGCTTGCCCTCATCTGCAATGCGCTGCTGCAGAATGAAGAACAAGTCCCATACTTATTCTATGTGAATGAGAATGAAATCACCAAGAGCTTGGAGGATACAGTCGACAGTAAGACACTCAACACTGAGAGTGTGTTGGACATAATCTATGAGCAGCAGGCCGTTTTCCGAGTGCACCCGGTCACCAGATGCTCGGCCTCCATTCCCGGGCATGCCGAAGCCGTCATCTCCGTCAACTTCAGCCCAGATGGATGCCACTTGGCATCTGGCTCAGGGGACACGACCGTCCGATTTTGGGATGTGCTCACTCAAACCCCGTACCGCACGTGCAAAGGGCATAACAACTGGGTGTTGTGTATAGCCTGGTCGCCAGACAGTGCAAAACTGGCATCTGCCTGCAAAGATGGGAATATAATCATCTGGAGTCCAGAGAATGGGACACAACTTGGGAAGACAATGAAGGGACATAAACAGTGGGTGACTGCGTTGTCATGGGAGCCGTTTCATCGCAACGCAGAATGTCGTTACCTAGCCAGCTCGTCGAAGGATGGCGATGTGAGGATATGGGATACTGTGCTCTGCACCACAGTGCGCACGCTGTCGGGGCACACGAAGAGCGTGACGGTGGTAAGATGGGGCGGTTCGGATCTGTTATACACCGCATCACAGGATCGCACCGTGAAGGTATGGCGAGCGTCGGATGGTGTGCTATGTCGCACGCTCGAAGGACACGCGCACTGGGTGAATACTCTTGCCCTAAACACGGATTACATCAATCGTATTGGGCCTTTCGATCCCGTGCGGGATGCCAACAAACGGATAACCGCCGAAAATCGCGAGAGTTTGAAAGCGTTTGCTTTGGAGCGTTACGAAAGTGTGATTGCATCGGCTGGCGAGCGGTTGGTGTCTGGTTCGGATGACTTCACGCTCTTCTTGTGGGATCCGCATAAAGAGAAGAAACCGTTGGCTAGGCTAACCGGTCATCAACAGCTCGTAAACGACGTGAAGTTCTCGCCGGACGGTCGCACGCTAGCGTCGGCGAGTTTCGACAAGTCGATTAAGCTCTGGGAGGCTCGCACTGGAAAGTTTTTGGGCACGCTGCGCGGCCACGTGCAGGCCGTGTACATGATATCGTTCTCGGCGGACTCACGGCTGCTCGTTAGCGGTTCGGCCGATTCCACGTTGAAATTGTGGGATGTGAAGACGCACAAGATTCAATTCGATCTGCCCGGTCATGCGGACGAGGTGTACGCCGTCGATTGGTCCACGGACGGTCGTCGCGTTGCGTCCGGCGGCAAAGATAAAGTCCTAAAACTCTGGCAAAACTGATCATTGATTGCTTTTCAAGCAATACCTTCGGTTCAATAAATATGTAATAATATACCTATGAAAATCAACAGCCATTCGTAAGTAACATACTTTCTCTACGATTAAGCGCGAACAAACAAACAACATCATCGTTCCTGCGTCTCCCAATATTCCTGAGTCTGCATCTCGGACAGCCGCGAAACGGTGCGATCAAACGCGAATATCTCCTCGTCGCCCGTGAACACGTTCGCCTTCAGATTCTCGTCGTTTTTGCTGATCTTCAAGTCGTCCATCAGCATGCGCGCTTCGTCCGAGGGCTCTTCGTCGTCTGCCGGCCTCTCGGTGAAAAACAACCTTCGCAACGGCACCTGCGCGCTGATTACCACCCGAATGCGATGGTCATACAGTGCGTCGATGAGCGTTATGAAGCGTCGCGTCTCCGATTTCTTCTTCAGCGAGAGCTGCGGCAGATCACGAATGATGATCGTGTGGAAGAACTGCGTGAGATGCAGGTAATCGCCGGCGCCCAACGGCCGCTCGCACAACTCCTCGAAAGTGGAGTCCAGCACCTGTCCGCATGTCTTTGCAAACTCCACATTCCGATCGAGAATGTTGAACGTCTTCGGACGCACCACATCGTTCTCCTTCGAACACAGCACCTTGAAGATGTCGTCCACCGGGTTGTCCTTCGTCGCCGACTCGCCGCTCTGAATGAAGTAGTGCGTTTGCCCCGCTTGACCCTTCAGCCGGTAATCCACCCCGGAGTCCAATTGTAACGTTTTACACCGCCGCTTAAGCACCGGGATGAAGGGCAAGAAGTTGGAACGCTGCAGACCGTTCTTGTACAGGTCGTCCGGCTGGCGGTTGCTCGTCGCGATGACCACCGCGCCGTTATCGAAAAGCTGCGTGAACAGCCGCTTGAGTATCATCGCATCGGCGATATCCGTTACTTGGAACTCGTCGAAGCAGATCAGCCACGACCGGTCGCAAATCGCCTTGGCGATGATCGGAATAGGGTCGAACGGCTTCGAAGCCTTGTCGGAGTAGTCGCGTGTGACCTGCGCTTTTGTATCGTGAATGCGCTGGTGCACGTCGATCATGAACGCGTTGAAATGCACACGTGATTTGCATGAAGTCTCCACACAGTTGTAGAATACATCCATGAGCATCGTCTTGCCACCGCCAACCGCTCCATAGATATACAATCCAGTCGGCGATTTGGTTTCTTTCTTCTTGCCGAAGAGGCCTGATAGGAAGCCGCCCGGCTTGGCCGGTTCATAGTGTTTGATTTTCAAGTAGACCTGCTCCAATTCCTCGCAGACTTTTGATTGTTGCTCATCACGTAGCAATTCGCCGCTTTTGATGCGCTGCTGCAGGACGGCGGTGGGCCCTTGGGTGTAGTCGAGATCCAGCTGAGGTGCGTGCTTTGTGGAGGCGTAGCATCTTCGGAGTATCGTTCGATTGGCGGCAAGTATCAGGCAATAACGAAGGGCCATACTGCGAATCAGTTTACGTAATGTATGCTTGGTGAAAAGCTCTGGAATGTATAGCAAACGAGTGATAAACTCACCTACAATCGATTGTGGCGTTCGGCTAATTTTGATCATGGTTTGTTATGTAAGCAGGGGCATTTTTCTAATTGATATTTTTTCGTCCGCGCGTGTTCTTGGCGAGACGAAGGTTTGCGCGAAACTGCTTGTTGTTTGCGGCGTTCGCGTGTCGAATAGGTTTTGTCCTTTGTCCTTGTTTGGCTTACGTAACGAACGTAGCGTGCGCCAAGGACAAGGTCGCAACGAATTCAAACCCGGAAATTACCTTACACGTGTGCCATTCACATCTCTACAAAATTTCTCTCAAGTGTTTACATTTTTTATAATCCTTAGTGAATCATACGTCGAGAAAATGTGTAATTTTATCGAATTTCCGATGACGTGTGCAACACTACAATAGATTTTTATTCTCCGAATAAAATAACAACATAACAATAACAATTTCAATCATAATTGATCCACGACAATGTACTATACGTGCTTTAATATGTACTATGTACTATTTCTACCGTTAACTTTGAAATGCTTTAGCAATCATTCTCGTAGTCCTTCGGGTTCTTGCGGGCGTATTGCACGTGTAGAGCATCCGCGCCGTAGTAAATGCCAACGCCGATCGCTAGCGGCGGCACCACGTAAGGAATCTGCTCGACGCAGCGTCGAATGGTATTCGGAAATCCATGCGTGAGAAATCCTTTATATGCACGCAAATGCATCGGCGACACCCTATACGTGACGATCCCGTACAGCTTGTAAAGTTCGCCGAAATGGGGATGATGCGACATCGTTGGCCCGCTTTAATATCCTAATTAATTGCTTCTAATAGATTATCAAACGTAATGCAATGGTCAACTGATCTTGGCACCTACGATGAACCTTTTGAATTGAATCCCTACGTTAAGATACTCCGATTTGTTTGGACACCAAAGTTACACGCTATGTTTATCGGTATAACCAGTATAATAGGTACAGTGAAGGAATGTCACCCCAGTCGAAAGTTTCGACTAGAAACAAATGATAGAGAGCCGTCTAGATTCCGAACTATTAACGCTCCTAGGGATTTGTATGTCGAACGAGATTAGTTAATTCTCTCAGAATGAACACTTACTTAAGTCCTTAGTGGTTAGGATGAATCTGAATTGAACACGTTGCTGTTGCATTTTTACTTCGCTACAAGAATACTGCTGGTTTGTTGGTTGTGTAAACTGGTGGCGTTTACAATTCGCAATCGTCGATGATGCTGGTGTTGCTCAGCGTTTGCATCGACGGCGAGAGGCCCTTCTCCAAGCTGCTCTTGTCGGCGCTGAGCTCCTCGGTGACGGTGTCGCAGAGCCTCGCGTTCTTGTTCATTGCCTTCTCCAGCTTCTTGATGAACACGTCGATGTCGCCCTCCTGCACGCCTATGGATGCCGCCACTGTTAAGTACGGTGTTTCAAAGCTCGATGTGTGAGATCCCCAATCTAAAAAACCATCAAATTGATAGACTGCGAAACAACACGTTTTGTGGACGTACTTTTGAAGTGATGCTTGGCAATAGTTTTAAACCCGTCCAAAGAAACCACCCGCGTACCACTTATATTGCGTATGAAGAGCATCGAACCAAGCCGCGTGAGATGCTCCTTGGGGATGCGCGTCAGGCTCAAAGCAATCGAAATCGGATTCTCGTCGTTCAACAGCACGCGTTCCTCATGTTGTTCGGAGAACTTGATCAGCTCCTCGCGCAGGGTATTATGCACATTCTCCCGGTCTTCCACCAGCTTCAAATAGCCCTCCTTGCCAAGGCTCAGCAGTGTGATGAACACATCCAGAATGGGACTGGAAGAAGCGCGTCCTGGATACAGCTTCGACACGCGCTCCATGGTGAACGAGTCGAACGTCGCCACCACGGCGCCGCCCACCGGCACCATGAAGTTCTTGTCCGTGCTCTGCACAAAGATGTCCACACGCCCACCCGTCTGCGCCTTTTGGATGCGCTGCATAATGTATCGGCTCTGCAGGCCGTACGCGTTGTTGATCAGATGCGGAATCTCATGCGTGCGACACAGCTTCGCCACCTGCTCGATGTTATCGCAAGCGCGCGGCGCAAAGCACGAGGTCGTCGTCATCACGCAGAGAATCTCCTCCTTCTTCAGTTCCTTCATCTTCTTCTCGATCTCGACGAGATTGGTCTCCAGCTGATCGCCCACCGGCAGCATATCGACGATGATCGGCGTGAAGCCCGCCGTGATGATGCTCTTGAAACAGGACTTCTGATCGATGCGCGACCAAATCACGTATTTCGCGCTCGGGCGTATCGAGCGCAGCGAAAGCATGCTGAGCACCAGGCTCATGCCGGTAGCTACCGGCACCAAAAAGCATTTGACTGGTTCTTCCATGCCCATTATCTTGAAGATGTCCGTGAGTAAACAGTTGGTCAGATTATAGATGAGGCTGGAGCCGGCCGCCTTCGGCTGCGGCTCGGTGAGGTCACCGGAACGCCCCACACCGTGGCCGAAGTTGTAATGCCGTTTGGAAACCAGAGCTATGCACAAGCAACACAAGGAGATTAAGTGAATGACAAGGTAAAAAAGGGGCCGTAAGGATTGGTACCAGAAGCAAATCGGGCTTCGCGCTCCCCAAGACTGCAATTGCCCGGAAAGTTGTTGCTGTCCATGAGCGAGA
The DNA here is from genome assembly GCA_030264135.1 of Myllaena sp. GC000078. Classification (NCBI taxonomy): domain Eukaryota; kingdom Metazoa; phylum Arthropoda; class Insecta; order Coleoptera; family Staphylinidae; genus Myllaena; species Myllaena sp. GC000078. Next base: position 27,045 of record JARJDR010006444.1, on the reverse strand, counting down.
GCCGATTGAGCACCATCTCGATGAGGTTGTCCTCCCATCCTTCATCAGGCAGCTTTTTCTGCAAGAGCAAACCTTCTAACTCCGTGGAACTGCTGCTAAGATTAAGCAAGGCAAGCATTCCCGCTGAGCCCGAACACGCGCAAGAATCATTGAAACCATGCAGAATGTTAATCAAAGAAACAACTACAAGTAAAGAGTTGAAAGTTAGCAGAAGCAGGCAAAAAGTTTGCGATTGGGGGCTTACGTGCTGGAAGAACGTGCGTATGGTGTTCTCGCGGGCGCGAATCGCATCGGACGCCTGCTTCGCATAGGTTGGCGGTATAATGTTCTGAACGATGTTCCAAAATTCCGAATCCATTATTCACGCGCGCGCCAGCCACCCCTCAGTTAACGCGTAATCAACCCCGACGACCTTTAATCCGGCCAAAGCGAATAATACACGCACTCGCGATGTGTTAAGCACCTAATCCATAGCAACTCAAAGAGCTTGTAATAAGTGGTAATAAGTAATAAGGTCGGTTGGCGCAGGTTGGCGTTCGCGCCCTACGACAATCGGTGGGGTGGTAGACTGCTCCCCAGCTGCCGCTCCCGGTCAACCCCCAGCTCGAAGCTGATTCGTCCGCTTGCCAGGCAGGACCTTTCGTCCTTTTTGTTCGAGAAATCGATTTGTTTGTCAGGTTAGATCGGTTAGATTCCTCGTGCGCGGCTGCTCCAGCTCCAGAATGTCGGTCAACAAGCCGGAGGAAGAATCACTGAAATACACGTGCATTAATTGCGGTAATCACGTGAAGGAGTTGTATCGCGTCTACAGCCCAGCCGTGCTCAAACTCTCCAACTGCGTACGTATCGGTTTGTCATCGCAATGACTTGCGTTTCGTTCAATTTGCATTCACATTTCGCTCGCAAAATGTAGGCCTAATCCTCTTTCCCATGGCGATTTATGTCTCGCTGGTTCTTTTCAGAATCATTGCCATCTGGTTGTTGATAAATATATTGAGTATGATCCAGTCATTATCATCATTGATCTAGTGCTGCTAAATCGCGAGGCCTACAGACACATCCTCTTCAATACAAAATGCTCAGTATGTGCAATATATTTAAATTTCCATACCAATCTCACAATACAAACTGTTGTAGTTTCATTGGAAATTACTTGTAATCATCCTTCTGATGGAAGCCTATTGGGAGATGAGCTGGCAATCAAAGATACAGGCACAGTTTGATGGTAGTAATCAGGAATCGAATGGGAATGATATGAAGCCAATAGTCCTGGATAAATTCTATACTGGTGACTCAGATTACTATCATTCCCTATTCCAAGTTGTTTGCAGTAATTCTTAAATTCTTATGTTCAATGTTAGATTATGTACAGTGGTTTGTTTCTAGGGAATATATTCTTTTTTCTAGTCATCTTTTTCTTCTCCATGCTAAGGATCAGATTATCTGAAGGAACATTTGAGAAGATTGGAGGATACAGCAGTTTATTGGATGATGTGATGAAATGCACCACTTTATCCTCTTTTGGAATCTTCTTGTTTTTGCCATCATTAATTTGGGAGAAGCATGGCACTGAAGACTATCATTATATTTTTGTTATAGTTTATACAACACTATCCCAATTAGTAGCCTATACAGGTATATCTGATATATTAATTGGATTGTAATTAGTGGTAATTTCCCCTTTTTTTGTAGTCTTCTGCAAGTGTTCCAAATTCTGGTCAATTATGGTGATTTTATGTGCCTACGGTGTGAAGATCAAAACTTCCAGTATATTAAATTTAAAATTCTAAATAATTGCCAGCTATTGCAAGAATAAAGCGCTAAATATTTTGTTACAATCAAATTTACTTTTGGTATTATGTATTTTTACATAGCAATTATAAATGTACTACTTCTTATTACATACAGTCTTTGCACAACTTGGAATTGGACTAGAATTAATTTAAATTTAACGTATAAACATTTTCGAATGTGTGATCGCAAACAAAACACATCGAAATGATAGGTGCACATACGTTTTGATTTGATTATATGCGGTGATGCGTTCGCCCTTTGACAAAGAGCGCTAAAACTACAGCATAATTACAATTAACATATTGACTCAATATGTTAATTCAACTATCATCTTGTACGCACAAAGAACAGAGAACGGAAACGAATCGCAATTAATGATATAAACGCTGATATAATATTGTATATAAATATTGAATAAGACTTGTTTTGCATATCAGATAAAATACCAACGACGAGTTCGTTTTTATCTAAATGAAGACGAGAGCGTAGAGTATATATCATATTTCTACATAAAAGTAAAATGCTGCTTTTCATCTGATTAAAACTGGATCAAAATATTGTATATATAAGAATCGATCGCATCGATTCGGGAATCGTAGTTGATTGCATCATTGCATCGCGTCACAGAAACAACACAAAACAAAACAATTTAAAACGACATATCGGGCGAGTGGAAGCCACCGTTTTGATGCTGTTGGGCGATATCGCCACCGCCCCCGTTTATCATCAGTCTACTACTCCCTCCGCGCGGAAGCGCTCTAGGATTTTCCGACACCTCCACTTCGGTGTCCTTCTGGGGCTGTATCCACACCCGTGTGTCTTTCTTCGTCGGCTGCTTCTTGCTCTCCTCCACCTGCTTCCACAGGCTGGCTATGCGACTAGTGATTTGTTTGCTCGGGTTATTGGTCGGCGTGGGCGTCTTCTTCACGGCCCCATTCGCCACGTGTTTGGGGCTCGTCGACGAGGTGGTGGTGGTTGCTGTCGTTGGCACAGCAATCCGGCTGTCGGCACTCGGTGAACGTTGGTAGATCCGTCGCAGTGGTTTATTCGCGCGATCGGAACTGGCGCTCTTTACCAGCCCATTGGCGCGCCCGCTCAAACTCGGCAGTTTGCTGCGGGTTGAAGTTGTTGTCGTTGCTGTTGCTGGCGCGGTGGTGAGTTTGGCGATACGCGACGTCGACGCCGCTTTCGGTATGGCACTCGGAATACGACTTCCCCCGCCGTCTTTCTTCTTCTCCTCCTTCGTAAAGGTACCCTCGCGTTGCAGCGGCGCCGTCTTGGCCTTCTGCAGCTTGGGCTGTGCCGGCGGTGGACGCGCGGCGACTCTCGGTGGTGTCACGGCGCGCACCGAGGTGGAACGGAACGTCTTCGCGTACAACGGCTTCCGTCGGCCGCGAATCGCCTTCTCGACCTGCTGTTCACCGCTGGCTTCTTCTTGCTGCTTCTCACCTGGTTTGACTATTTTCGGCTTTGCCGGTACCGCTGTTAGCGCTACTTCCTCATCTTCAGGCTCTGGTTGTGATGCTATTGGTGGTGGGATCACCGGTATGGGCGTTGCCGACGTGCTGGAACTCTTCCGGTATGTTCTATAAGTCATAGAGCACCGCGAATTCATCTCGGAGTCGTCGTCATTCGACACTAGGCTTAGTGTCTCGTCCAGGAGCTCATCCGATCGAGTTTCATTCAACGATTTCAGCACTAGCTTCGCTTCCTGCTGAAGGATGTGCAGCATATCGTTGGCTTGTGGCTCGACGGTGGGCAACACAATCGTCTGCGTGCGGAAGCGGTCTTTGTTTTCCGCGCGGCGTTGATTTACTTTACGACTCCCGCTACTGGTATCGCTACCACTGTTGCCAATGGTGGGATTCGTGCAGATGGTCTGCGTCTGAAAACGGGCGGCGTCCTGCTGCCGCTTCTCCTTCGGCGTCAATCGCTTCGGACTTCTGGTGTACGTCGCCGTCGAATAGGTGGTCGTCTCTGCCACCGTAACATCCGCGCAAGTCTGATAATCATTGGCTGTGGACTCGGATACCTCCTCCTTAGCCACCGTGTAGGTCAAGTATCGTTCTTTGGTGACACTACGCCGTTGCTTCGGTGTCAGCGAGCGCGTCTTCTTCGGCGTGGAGTCCGCACTGCTGGCATCCGATTGAATCGGCGTGATACTATTCGCGTCCGAAAACTCAGTCACATCATTCTCGGTCTGCTGGTACGTAGTGCAATCGTCGAACGCGTTCGCCGTCTCAAAGTCGGTGGTGACGTCCGCCAGCGAGTTGCACAGATCCGTCATCTCGTTAAATAGAGATGGGGGATTGATGTTCTCCAGATTGCTGACGCTGTGGCTCACGTTGGATCCGCACGCGAGCAACTGCGCCATCGGCTGTTTCACATCGAAGATCGGATTCGGCTGGTCTGCGGCATCGCTGGGGATACTCGCCACGCTAATCAGACTCCCATCCATATCGTTCATCAACGAGGGCGGATTCATCTGCTCCAGATTCGTCACACTCGTCGCGCCGCCGATGAGGCTCTCCAAGCTGCCGGCTTGATTCAGCGAATTGCTGAGCGCGCGCCGCACCATCAAACCGACCGGCAGCGAACGCTTACGCGACGCACGAGGACTCCTTGTTGGCATCGAATCGATCGAGTTCATATGCGATGGCGGCTGCATGTGCTCCAGGTCCACGGATGCGTTGCTCTTCGACATCTCCGCCTCCTGCTGGAAGGTCATCGCCATCTTCGTTGCCTCCATCGCTATAAGCGTCGATTCGGTGAGCGTACTCGTCGTATTCAACGAGGAGAAGTCGTTGGACGCGGGGCCATCAACCACATCCAATTTATTCACTGCCACCACAGCCACGATTTTCTCCTCGCTGAAAGTGATCACATTCGGCACGCTCCCGGAGATACTCGGGAACGTCGCATCTTCATTCCACGTGTCGCCTCCGGCGTCGGCGTGCAACGAGGCGCTGCACTTGTTCTCCTCCTTGTTCTGCGTTGCCTGCGAAACGAGCTCAGCAGTAAAACGGTCCAGCGATTCGATCATCGCGTCCGGATCGAGCATGCGACTGTCCACCGCGATACTCGTCGACTTCACCTCCTCGTCGGAGCGCTCCAGGTTGGCACAGTTGTCGGAATTCGAGTACGAAGACGTGCTCACGCTCCCATCGAGCATCTTCCCCAGCGACTTTTCACAGCCACTCTTCGTTAGAGCGGTCAATAAGTTCTCTTCGGTATGCGAGGATTTGACCAGCGGAGCGGGCGCGTTGCTGTGGCTGCTGGCGCTGCTCGTGGTTCTCAGAGTGCTGTCGCCTGCGCGATTTATGCTTGCGTCGACGTCTGCCGCCTGGATGGTGGTGGGATTGCTTCGCTTCGGAGCGGACCTGGTGCTCTCGGCAGCAGACGCAGCATTCACGTTTTTTGACTTCGACATTGCCTCGTTCTCCTTCTCGCCAATCGGCCGACCGAATTGCTTTGTCGCCACGCCGATCGGCTTCTCCGGCGGCGTTTGCTTGCTCTTTGGCATGCCGGACGATATGCATTGCTCCAGCAACGCTTGTTCGGTCTCGATCGAGCCGTACGACTCGACGCTGAGGGAAGACAGCGATTCTTGGCGCGAGAGTTCATGCGCTGTCGTATTGCAGGACGTGCCAGTGGTATTGTGCACGGTGGTGCTCGGTCCAGACGTGTTCGCTGACCGACGACCGCCCTTTTCATCTGGTTCAGTTTCCCCCTCGCCCAGTGTGCGCACTCCGGCGACGCTGCCGTCGACGGTGAGATCGCTGAGACTGGAGCGCAGCGAGAACTGACAAGGGCTGTTCTCGACGGCGAAATTCGATAGTTCATCCCTGGCGCTCACATACAACGTATTTGCTAGGTGGTTCGTGGATTTCGTTGCCGTGGCACGCGCGGTAAATGGTTTGATGGGTGTGCTTGTCGACACGCGAGGAGTACTGCCGCTGGCGCCCGCCACCTGCCGTTTGGCAGCGGACGTGAAGGACGTCTTCGCCTTGGGCATGGCGGATTGGATGCATTCGGCGAGGATGTTGTCGTTGTCGCCCGACAGATTGCTGCTATCGTCGGAGAGATAGTCTTTACGCGACGACTTGTTGTCTGTTTGCATTGACAGCGCGCTGAGGTCAGAGTTGGAGCCCGCATGGCTGAGCACGGCGGGTGTGTCCTCCGTGCAGTACGTGCGCACGCTGTCAGCGTGTGCCGTTGGCGATGTGGGCTTCGAGCGACCGATGGGTGCGCGCGCGGTGGGTATACCAGTCCTAGGTATTGGTATACCACTGCCGTGCGGACGCCCACCGCCGGCCTTGGACGATAACGCTGGTATCTTGGAACTGCTCGGTTTTGCATGCCTATGTCTGACAGATTACCAGGTATATTACTGAAAGTTCAGCCGTAAAATTAAGGAATGTTACCTATTATTCTGCATGCCAATATTTATACAGTCCGCAAGGATATCGTCGTCCTCATCGTTCTCCGAAATCTGCCCATTGAACAACTCCGAACTACTATCGGGCTTCTCCTGCACATCCTGCTTCTCGCCGTCCTCCTCCTCGCCCAATGCGGACGATGCAGGCTTTGTTCTCGGTACCTAACAAAGTAACATTAGACATTATACAAAATATTTGATAATGGGAGCATCCCATACCTTGATATCACCCGCAACGGGCTCATCCTGATCGTCGATCGTCAAACTGCTAATACTCGTCGCTGTCGAGAATTGCACAGGCGTGCTCTCCTCCTTAAACTTGGTAACGTGATCCTCAAACACGCTGGGCTTCTGTATCAGGTTGCGCGGCGCCGGCTGCGGTCTTCCTTCCGCTCTAAATCGCGACGTGGATGGGTAATCGATCGCCTTGCGCGGCCGCGGGCTGGGCGGCACGGTTTGCGTGGGACTGTCGGGCAGCTCGCTCGGCGACACGATGCCGCTGGTTAAACGGCTGAAGTCCGACACCACCGAGCTGCGGTCGTCGTGGATCGAGTGCTGCTCGACGCTGTCCAGCGATGCAAGGCTGCTGGATCGCGAGAACATCAACGGTGTCTGCTCAGCGGCGTAATTAACGCTAGCCCCGAATTTCACGACTTTGGGTTCTGCTGGTGACGCTGGGACTTTCTTCGTGTCTTGTAACGGTGCAGGTGGCGGTGTTACCGCCTCCTTTTTAATCTCTTGATTGGCGGGTATCGAATTCAACGAGCCGAACGAACTTACTCGCGAGAAATACCCGGGTGTGCCCTCCTCGCAGTAGTTCACCGGCTTCTCGGGCGACATCAGGCCTGAGCTGAACTCGCTACGCGGCAGCGGCTGCAGCGTCGTCTCACCCTGCGCGGTATTCTCCAGATCGGTGATATCCTCCACCGAGCAGTGGTCCTTTTCGTCTAAATGCGACAACGTGGGCGCTTTTGTCTCCTTATGGCTGTCCTTCGTCTTGTCATTATCGATATCTACTATACGCAAATCGGACATGGATGTCGCTGTGCTAAAGTTGACCGGGGTCACATACGGAGTCCCCTCCGTGTAGTAAGTCTTCACCGAATCGCGTACGAACTCGCCCTGCTTCTTCAAGCCACAGTCCGAGTCGGAATCATCCTCAGCATACCTCAATGAATAATCCGTGGGCTGATCGAGGTCAGTTTCCGCATAGATTCCATCGTACACCTTCTCCTTGCCTTTCACGTTGGTCTTGGGAGTCTCCGAATACTTCCGACTGTAATCAATGGGTTGCTCAGCGCCGTCATCATCGACGAAATAATTCTTCTCGCGATAGGTCGTATTGCCATAGCGCGGCTTGTAGCTGGTTGACGAATCCGCGATGCTCATATTCCCGAAGCCATTCGCCAGCGCAGTCTCCTCTTCGTAGGGCAGCTCGCCGCGCGCAACGAATTCATGACTTTCGTTGCGCGCCGCGGGCGGCTCCTTCGACGTGCGTTTCTTCGGCTGCTGCTGCTGCTGTACGATGGCCTTGTCGAACAACTGCACCTTAGTCGGCGAGTCGCGCTCGATGTTCTCGAACGTTTCGGCGAGATTCGCGTCCAGATCGCGCATGAGCGCCTTTTGCTTGCGCACGCCGAGCGTGGGCAGCGCGGGCAGATCCATCGCACGCGCAGTCGAATCCAGTTGCGGCACCAAGCTGTGTGACGGTCGCGAATTCAGCAAGTTCTTTAGCGCTGCGCTCGAACCGGTCGCAATCATCTTGTGCTTGGAGTGATTCAAACTTCGCAGCATTGTCGGCGCGCCCATCTGCCACAGTGCCTCCTGATCGATTTGGTTCTTTGCCGAGAGATTCCAGAGCGTGCCGCAAGCGTTGCTCACGATCGTCAAGCTGGGACTCTTCAATTGGTCGAGGAGAATCTGCAAGCAATTGTGCTTGCGCAGAATTTCGCGGTAATCGTCGCGTACGGCAATCTGACTCGATATGTTGCGCAGAATACCGCCGGCGTTCTCATTGATCGTCAACGAAGTCGACGGGGCTTTGTAGGAGAGCATGTCGACGAGGAAACCCAGACCGTTCTCCACTGCACAAATCTCCAACTTGTTCTCGGTGCACTGCGCAGAAAGATTCCACAGCGCCGAGAGGATACTCTTCAGCGTGTTTTCCTTCGCAGTGGCCATGCCGGCCTTCATCAGCCCGGTAACGGTGCCCACTTCGCGTAGAATATCCTTGCTGGACTGATCCGCTCGCCATGAAAGGTTGCGCAGAACGCTCGCCGTCACCTGGCGCAGCTCGTCGCTGGGGCTCTGCAGCTGCACGACGAGCGCGCGCATAAACTCCCGGTGCGAACACAGCAACGCTTTGTTGCCGGAATCGCCAAACGTGAGATTGGTGAGCGCCATACAAGCGTACCGCCGCATTAAAATACACGCGGTGTTATCATTCCCGCTGCCGTGTAAGGTATGCTCCGTTTCCACCATGGCGGCAATGGTCTGAATGCCTCCCAGCTGGCAGATCGCCTGCCGGTGGCCCTCGTCGAACGAGTGCTTCATGAGGTTCGCAACAATCGACACCGGATGCTTATCGTCCACCTGATCCGTGGACGATTCCGACGCCGACGTCGACGACGACGAACTGACATTGAACTCGGTGTTATTGCGCACCGCCTCCACATAGCCGCTGGTTTGCTCCAGCAGCTTCTGCACGCGTATCTCCCGCTTGCGCGCCTTCTCGTCCGGCTGCGCGTAGATCAGATTGTGCAGCGCTTGTGATGCTTTCTGGCGCGTATCGCGATCCTTATCGGACTGCACCAGCTGCACGAGCAGCGGTATGCAGCCGGACTGCCGCATCGCGAGGCAGCTCTCCGGCGACGTGCTCAGCGCGAGCAGTGTGTCGCCCATGTCGGCGTGCTCCTGCCCGCCGAGCATCGCCAGCAGGCTGTAGACCATGTCGACCTTGGCCTCCAGCTGCTGCATGGAGCGCCGCGTGAGGCGGTCGGGACTCCCGAGCACGCGATCAAGCGGTGCACCGCCCGAGCTGGACGCAAAGCTGAGCACACTCGCCTGATCAGCGGGCGTGTGATGATGATGATGGTGGAGGTGATGGTGTGGGGAAGGTCTTGGCGAATTGTCAATGGTGAGATTGCTTGGGTCCGTCGCCCACATGGCGGTGCGCTGTTCCACTGGCCACGTGCCATGATACAGATTGTTGGGATGCGATGAAGTAGTGGCGGCCAGCGTTGGCTCGCTGCTCACCGACATTTGCGCGCTGGAAGAACGATAGTCGCCGTCCACGTCAAACTGCAACGCAAAAAGGGTTTCAAGGGTTACTTTAACATTCGAAGAGCTTATCAAAAAGGGTTACATTTAATTCATGAGGTGGTTGCGTGGCTAGCAGCGGGACTTCCATACCGAACGGTTGCTGCGTGCCTACGCCTACGTGCTGTGAGCCATTGGCGCAAATCTGCAATGAACAATGCTTGTAATTACGAATTAATGACTCGGTATGTGTTTGTATAATAATAGGATATGAGTAGAATAGGCGGATATTGACTTGACAATTGCAATTGACGGATAATTAAATCAATGTTGATTGTGCGTGATGCTAATTTTGAATCGATCACGTTTCAAATTTGAACGCCAGCGCAATGCGCAACCTTGAACCCTAAAAGCGGCGCGCCATGCAGTTTGCGAATGGCACGCGTCGCACCCACACAACGGTGATGATATTGATCACATTTGGCACGCGTGGGCGGACTTGCATTGCATTGCATTGCGCGGAAGACCAACAATCGCTTTGCAATAACCAACTTCTCAATTCATTTCATGCAATTATTTCGACAGCGTTTAATTTATGCCACGGTGATGAACGTCCATGTCTAAAATAAGAACTGCCTCCACTTGAATTTAATTGCGAAACACACTTTATAATTTTATTATGTTCGCAAATAGCAGTTGCAGACCGCGCACAAGAGCAGAGTGAAGGCAAAAAGATAAGATATTACCGCGTGCGCAAAGTAATGGACAAGTTAAATTTGGCACTGCATTAGCCGCAGGTCTAACACAGAAGACGAATCGCGCATAAAATAAAATCACCACATGTTTGAAATAAATACAACATTTAATGTTCGCATCTGTTGTGCGCGCGGCGCTTTCAATTACTTCAAAGAACGCAACGCGAACAAAGTAATCTTAATCGACGGACGGACGACGGACGTATGAATAACATGGAATTATTACACGGAAAAAGTGCGGCTTATGTATAAAAATATAACTAGCTAGTGAACTTACTGAAGTTGAATACATTCAACTGAATAACATTGTCAACGCAAACCTCTCGCATTCCCCTCGCGAAGTAAAGAAATCAAGAAACTGAAAAGCCCGAGTGTGTAAGTGCGCACACGCGCGCGCCGGGGCATCGTCTATTTTTATTCCGCGCGTCTTTGCGTTCCGTTCTGCACGACTCGAGATGCTTTCAAGCATTTTCTATGCCTTTGCTTATTACTTGTAGAGGCTAGAGCGCAATGTGTGTGTATTATAATAATCGGTTCGGTGGTAGAAGACTAGCTTTCGATGAATGGTGTAACCAGTTATTTTCAATCGCCATCATTTTTCTTTGGCGGTTTTTCTTTCGTTGTTGGGAAAGTTGTGTGCTACTTGTCACCCGGCGCAAATTAAATCCACTTTGTGATTAGATTTACCTTAAGAGTCAAATTAATTAATCCAATGGGCCAGAGCCAGACAACAAGCACTCTTTCTCAACTATCAACTTCTTTCAAGTTGGTGCGTTTCAATTTCACTCAACAATACGCACCACGGAGATGTGAGTGGACGCGAAGTCGAGCTGGAGCTGAGTTGAGCGCGTGACGGCAGACGATTGCCGACTGGAGAAACCGCCGAAGAGAGATTCTCGGAAACTTTCCGCATGAGCAATACGAATTGTTGCTTCGATCAGACTATGTACCTACATGCTAGAGACTAGGAGAATAGGAACTGGCGCCTCTCAGTTATTAAGTTCACATGCAAAATATTTTTATGCCCAATTAAATCAATTGGTATATTAATCAACGGAGGGAAATAATAAATCATTTCCGGTAGTCGCGGCTGTGTTTGGCCGGCAAGATGTTGTATTTCACATTTTTCTCACTTTCTTTGCCATCGTCTTGCACTTTCTATTCTATTCTCATTCGCGTTTAGAACATAATAATAATCATTGAAGCAAGTAGTGTAAGTATTCGACTTGCAGAGACCAAAAATAAGCATATTGATTATTCACTATTTTTATCTTTTACATGTTGAATTAAATGTAAATGTAGAAAAAATGGTAACCTTGATCATATCAGTATATATAAATTACGGCTATATGAAAAGAAGAATGTTAAATGTCACGACATAATTTTCGCGAACTTTACGAAATGCCATGCAAACAACCCGACATCCCTTATTTCCACGGCACGCAAACACGAATTTCTACTGCAATATTTAGCTGATCGTGAGACTACAATTTGCATCATTAATAACGCAATTTTCGCGTTTATATTAGCAATCAAATGCAAACTTCCTCCCTCTTAATAAAAATATTATTATTAATAGACTAATAAACTAACAATAAGCAATGATTTGCGAACCATATTAAAGAATTTCAATTAAACTATGCTTTTTATTAGTTTCTTGTAAAGTGGTAGAATGTTAACACTCACCTGGCGAGTAGTCGTGGAAGAATTGATCGACGTCGTCGAGCTGGTGGTCGAAATCACCTGCGTCGCAATATCTTGTACTTTCTGTGCCTGCTCGACGAGATTGCGCATTTCGGCCCTTAGGGCCTCATACTGTGACACTGGTACGGAAGACATCACACGAAATCACCTGTAAGCAAGCACCCATGGCAATTACATTGGTTTTGCATAAATAACTGCATGAATGTATCGTCAATTTACTTTCTTAGTGTTTCGATAACTTCTAAACTTTCATGCGGTTGATTGCATGCAATCCGATAAGTTTACAAAAGTGGTTAACTCAAAACACTTATGATTAATAAGTTATATATTTGCTGCATAGCACCAAATGTAAAATTCATGTAGAACTAACTACTAACAATAAGAAAGACGAATGGAAGGATTTGATGTCAATCACCAGACTGATCTAATATGTTTAAAAATTAGAGTGTTTAAACACGATTCATGCAGGTGTGACAAATGAAATCTTAACGTTAGTGAACACCTTGCATACAAGTGCAACAATACGGCGCACGCGATGCAGTTGACCGTGAAACGCTGTATAAAGGCGATAACGCGATAATATCGCAACCATTGCGTCTGCACGCATAGTTTCAAGTGCAAACATGAATTGTAAATATGTTCTCGTATATAAGTAAAACGTTGATGCAGAATGAAATTTAACACGACCGCGTGTTAACTTGAACCTCGTGCTCTCCGGAGATGATTCAAGGCTTTGCGCAGCTCGTTGAAAGCGCACGTGCAGAATGCAATAAAAACGCCCCGCATGTAATTAGAATAATAAACCGCATGCACGTGTTGCGTGATTTTCCCTTATTTATTCGCAGAATACAAATAAAAACTAACGGACTGAAGCTAGGTAGACTTCTCAACTTCTCAAATCTACAAACATGGACTTTTGTATCCCACTTCCTGACTGCATTTCCGGCTTGATAAACACACCGTGCATGGCGTGGGAGGGAGGAAAGGAGGATAGCAGAAAGGGCATTACGTTATCGATCTGCCACCATCCCTTATGTACTATGCAGCATGCCCTTCGTGCGTACACCGACCATTTGCTAACATTTACCACCTTTACCGAATGCAGATTACAACAAATTCCCCCCAGCGATGAATAAATGGGAAGAATTAACTTACCATCGTTTCCAAACGGAGCGCATGCACACCGCATCCGTCGAGAAAGGTTTCCCCCCGCGTTGTGTGTTTTGGGGGAAAAACGTCTGCCTTGGATGCGCAGCACTTAACTACGGCTGGCCATTCGCCGCCGCCTCCTCCAGGCGCGGATGGACGGCGACGGCGTCCACCCTCGCCCTCGTTTTGCGGCGACGACAACTCGACTGCCTGGTGTCTAAGATCGCGACCTCATCACTGACCACCGGCCACGCCGATCGCCGGAAACGCGCCACCGATGGGTTTATCTCTCGCGGTTCTTCGTGTGATAACACGATAACACTCGCACGGCACAACGCTCCGTTCGCGACTGATAGCGCGAATGCAGCAGTAAAAAATGCACGGCGCGGCGACGAGGATGCACGGTGATTACTTGTTGGCGCAAGAGGAAGGCATTGATGTGTGCATTGATGGGAGAAGGACTGCAAAACGACAACAACAACTTCTCTGCCTTCTCGACCTTCACTGCCGACGGGAATGGAGGGGTCCTTGAGGAGGAGAAGGGACTTTCGTGACTTCGATAAACTTCGGAAGGCAGCAGCACCGTCGTGAGAACCATAACAACCATAACCATAGTTTTCTGCTTGCCGCTGAAAACGGCCGGTAATTCTAAACATTCTAGAACAATCCCGAGATTTAACTCATCAATTTCTCCGAAAACGCCCTAAATTTCTCACAGTATTTATCCAAATTCCAAGTGGCTGTAATTGGGTAAGTTGCCTCAACTCGTCCACGTGCACCTGCACGTGTCCAGTTTACAACGTAATCGCTTGTTGTCTTCTAATTACAGTGTTTCTTTTCCAATTTCGTCATTAGCAACTAACTCATCATGTTCGGTTTAATCGTCTCTGGTCGACTGGTAAGTTACGCCCTTTTTCATGTCCATTTCTTCCTTTATCCAAGAATTTCTGGTATGCCCTCAGGTCCAGACTGAATTTCAACAGTTGAGTGAAACGCAATTCACCACAACCATTCAGGATGCAGACAACATCAATCACATTGTCCTCTTTTTAACTGGAGCAGTGCCTTTCCCAGAAGGTTTTGGTGCTGAAGGTGAGATCCTTTCTTTGGTTGATTAAGCAATTCATGATAATGGTATTGTTTAGTTTACTTTAGTTGGCCTGATGCAAATGCACCGCCAAACTGGCAGCCGCTGGGCTTCATCTCCAACCAGAAACCGTCCGCGATATTCCGCATCGGTTCCCTCCGGCGTCTGCACGAAATGGGCGACTTCAGCAACACATCCCGCTTTGGCCAACAGGAGATCTGCCATAATGCGCAGATTGGCATCTCCATTGAACCCATTGTGAATCTGCAGGATCCCCGCAGCGATGAGCCCAACAACTACATCACATTCGCGCAGAAGATGCTGCAGAACTTCATGAACTACGTGCTGAGTTTCTCGACGACGCAGGCGCAAATGATCGCTGACCCCACGGCGACCTACATACCTTTGGGTACTGTCCAGAACTGGTACACGAACTTCGAGCGTCGCCTCATGCAGAATCCAAACTTCTGGAAGACTTAAAGCTGATGAGTAGCAAAATGCTCATTCCACACAGGCTCTCACCCCATGTTTTGATAAGATTTCCGCCAACAAGACAGGATAGGGTATCATTCTTAAATATATTCCATGTTTGTATAATACTAACTACGTACATATTAACTCTTTTCTTCCGTTGGCGCGTTAGCTTCATAGCCGGCCTTCTCTTTCTCCGGCTCGGTGGCATCCACGTCCACGTCGACGTGCTTCTTCCAGTTTTTGGCGGCAGCCAGCAACTTGAGATTCGGCCGGCCAGCTTCGTCCTCGGGGAAGATATAATCAAACACCTCCTCCCAGCCCTGCTCGATGCCATCCTCATCAACCACCTTCTGCCGCTTCTTGATGCGCCGCGGCATCTTACTGACGACCTTCGCGCGCGTCTGCTCATCGCCGTGTTCCTGCTCAAAGTCACGCCAATTCTCCAACAGCAGCACTCTCGCCTCCTTCTCGGCGGAGTGCTTCAACGCATCGTTCGCCCGATCATAAACCCTGCGCGCCAACGCCACATGCATTGCGTTCTCTGCGTTTACCTCGCAATTCAACTCGAATTTCGCGTACGACAACCACACTTTAACGTGTTTTGTGCGCTCCAGCAATCTCTCGTATAACCGGCGCGCATTCTCCGGTTCTTCTTGCGCGATTTCAAAGTCTATGTAAGACTTCCAGAGGAGTTCCGGCATATCTAAACGGGTTTGACTGATCGCCAGCTCGTAAATCGAACGGGCACGCTCGTAATCGCCGAGGAGCGTCTCCAGCTCGGCGAACTTCATCCACGTGACGCAGTTCTCCGCGCCGAACTCGAGGAACTTCTGGTAGAGAATCCGGCAGCGGTCAAACTCGCGCAATTGGATTTCGATGTCGATGTAGCCGCGAAAGAGTTTATCGCGCGGACACATGCCAATGCCCATGCCGAGACACTTCCGCGCCGCCGTTAGATTCTTCTGTCGGATCTCAAACTGCGCGAACAGCAACCAGATCTTGCTGAAGGTGAATGTCTTGTGCGGCAGCAACTCCAGGCAGGCTTTGTACACCTGGCGCGACCGCTCAATATCTTGCGATTCCAATTCTTCATAAATCGCGTAGTTGATCCAGAGGTAAATGTATCGGCGCCAGAACTGCTTGTTTTTTGTAGGTGGTACGTTGGCAATGGCACGCTCGTAGGTCTCGCGCACCAGCTCCACGTCGCCTTCACCCTCAATCAGTCGAATGTAATCGAACCAAGCGTCATAATTCGTCGGATTCTGGGCAATCTCCTGCTCGTACTGAAACTTGCGTTTGGAGACGATTACATCTTCAATCCCACTGCGATCCCCAAACTTCTTCTCGTGAATCGTGTAAGCCTTATACAACTCCTTCGCGTTCTCCTTGGGAATGTGCTCCAGTGCGTACTTGTAAATACACCGCGCACGCTCGTGCTCCTTCTGATTCTCCTCGAACCGTGCAAACGCAATGAACAACTTCTCGTCCATGTGGTCATCGCCATAGAAATGAATCGCGCGCTCATAGATGCTGCGTGCGGAATGAATGAACCCATGCTTCTCTTCGAACCGCGCGTATTTGATCCAGTGCTTCACCTCCGGATGCGTGAGCACGAAGCGTTCGTAGATCTCGCGCGCGCGATCCACCTCGCGGAAGCGCAGCTCGAAGTTGACGTACGTCTGCCACGCCTGCTCGTCGGGATGCCAATCCATCCATCGCTCGAAGACGGCGCGCGCGCCCGGAATGTTCTCGAGCATCTCCTCCATGTACGTGTACTTGTACCAGAACTGATTCACGCGCGGCAGGATGGTGACGGCGCGATCCCACAGGTTGCGCGCGTGGTTCACCTGCTTGCTGCGCATCTCCATCTCGGCGTACTTCAGCCACAGCGTGATGTTGCGGTGGTCGATATCGAGCGCACGCTCGAAGATGGAGCGCGCGCGCTGGATCTCCTTCTGCGACTCCTCCCAGTGCGCGTACTTGAACCAGTTCGACATGGACGTGCGATTCTTGCGGATGTTGTCCTCGTAGAGCTTGCGCCGTCGGTGCTGGTAGTCGGCGAGCTCGGCCGGATCGGAAATCTTCTGCTTGGGCGGTGGTGGTAGGATCTCCAGGTCGCGCTCCTTTGCCTCGCGCAGCAACTGCTCGGCGGTGATCTGGATCTCCGCCGGCGCTTTGTTCTTCACCTAGGGGGATGAAAAGCAAAAAGATTCAGTTGTTTATGCAGGAGAGTTTGAGGAGTTGGGATTACCTTAGCCACTTTTGGCATCTTCTGTGGCTTCGAATCCATCTTGTTAATTTAAAGTTTATATCGGAATTATGTAGTTTATATCGGTGTTTTTATTTGTTTAAGCACACGGAGCGGAGCAAACGTTAAAAGTTGTGATAAAAACTAAGGTTAGGTTTTGTCGGCATCGCGGCTTTTGATCTTTTCGATCTTTTCCCGCCCCCGCGCCACCCGCGCAACTCATTCATGATGGTGATTCTTGGTTAGGTCGTGCAGTTCCCGCCGTTTAAAAAATGTTATTATCTTAAAAATAAAAGCTATTTAATGGTCTTAATGGTTTTAAAGTGTGACCATTGGACCCTTCTTCACAGTGTTTCGCTATGGATTCGCCCGAGTCGTTGTTGATTAATTTGCGTGATGCGTGCGAAAAGCTAAACGCAAGTACGCTGAAAGAGCGCACAGGGAGTATAGAATATATCTTGAAGGCTTTGCGCAATAAAGATTTAATTAAACTATTACACAATGAAAACGAATGGCGACCGCTCTGCAAATCGGTCAAGACGCTTTTATACAAAGAATTGGACAAATTGCAAGACAAGATCACAGCCGGCAAAGAAAACAGTCGCTCCAAGTTGTACCCCTGTGAAATCCGTGATTTATTCTATAAAATTGTCAAGCTAGCCAATAATACCAGTATGTATTATTATACTTTCGCATTTTCTGCTTAATTAATGGAATGTCTTCTTGGTCTTCTTCACAGGTGGCCAGCTTGAATTTGATGAGTACATGCGGCACATCAAGAAATGCTGGCCCAAATCTGTCTACAGAGACATTTGCTTCAGTAAGGGCCTCTTAGTGCTGGAGCAAAATTTTCTTCAAATTGACAGATATTACTTTGAGATGACCATTGAAATACTCCTAGGTAATTTGATCTTTGATTGCAGATAACAAAACAGTTAACAAGTATTCATATGTTTATCTTTTGTTGCATTCAATTAGATGTGATGTCCTTCTTCAAAGAAGCCTACAAAGAAGACCCCAGCAATGAGATCCTCAAATGCTATGTAACATGCTTTGAAAAGAGCATGCATTACAATTTCACGCTGGCACACGCTCGGCAAGAAGTTCCGTTCATGAAGCAAGTTGTCATAGGCTTTAAAATTGATGCACCACGTGCACTGCTCGACACCGGCATGAAAATGTGGGTGATCTTCTGCCGGATGTGCGGGTCCACCTACAAAGAGTTGTGCGTGACGGAATGCGAGCCGGTGCTGCGCTTCCTCTTCCCATTCATCACCCGGAACAAAAACGACACGCAATTTTGTCAGACGCTGCTCCAGTTGTGGGCCGTGCAACTCGATCTGCACGCCGACACGATCGCACCGAGCGAGATGTGGCAGCACGTGGTGTGTCGTCTGGCGTGGTTCATCAACCACTGGATGGACACCAACGACCGCTGGATTGTCAGCGAAACAAAGGGCGACGGTTTGAAATTCAATGACGACTTCGTGCACGTTGCGATCGCGTGTTATAAACAGTACGTGCAGAATATGCGTAGTATGAAGGACAATAGTAACGAACAGGGTGTGAAACGTCCGCGGATGGATGCCACCTTCGTGGAGGTCATCGCTGCGTTCAATGAGACCCTCTCCCGGATCGACAGCCGATGGTAAGTCGCTCTTTTCTTGCAATTCCTGCAGTACATCAAAACAGTTGCGTGTAGGATTTTACTCTTCTCCTTCATCTTGGAGAAACACCCCGAATGCATTGACGAAGAGCAGTTCTACTCGCATCTCAAGTTGTTCGCGAACTACGTGAAAGATTGCACATCGATCGAGAAGCGCGGCTATGCTCTGAGGTGTCTGACGCACTTGCTGAACGTGGAGGAGATGCTTCGTAACAGCAATAAGGAGATGCCTTGCGTTGACAGTACTTGGATTGGCGTCTACGATTCGGCGCTCCGAACGGTCGGATTGAATCAGAACATCAACGAGAGCAATCAATTGTTGCGCGCGCTGATGAGTAACCATCGCAAATTGATAACATCTGAGCAAGCGACCAAATTGTTGAATTTGTACTGCGCCGCAACGCTGCAAATCGGGGCCGAATGCTTGGAGACTTTCCATGTGCTCACCGCGCATTACGCAATGCTGGATAACGCGTACAATGTGAAGACGACCATCATCAATTACATTCTGCAAGAGAATCGGAAGTCTTATTCGTACCTTGGGACACCGATCTGCGCGGAAATGCTGTTGCAATTAACTCTTAAGTACGGTACCTCTGCCACGTCGCAGCCCGTCGCTGTTGTTGTGAATGCCGACATGCAAACCGTCTTAATCGAGGCGTTGACTAAGATCGTCGATGAGTTCGTGAAGTCGGACGATCCCATTGCCGTGTTGGACTGCCTGATGGGTTTGATGCAACTCGCGCATAAATACCGAACTTACAATTTGCTGGATGGCGAGAAGGCGGTGATGACCCTGCTGAAACCGCTTCTGGACACGACTTGGAAAGTAATGCAGAACTTCATCACGCACCTGCAGCAGCAGAGCACATGCAAGTCGGACGCGGTCTTTAGTTCGCTACTGC
This sequence comes from Myllaena sp. GC000078, assembly GCA_030264135.1. Lineage (NCBI taxonomy): Eukaryota > Metazoa > Arthropoda > Insecta > Coleoptera > Staphylinidae > Myllaena > Myllaena sp. GC000078. The sequence continues at coordinate 7,567 of JARJDR010006444.1, read as the reverse complement.
GCTGTATGCAATTCGACAGCGGCATTGACGACGTGCTCAAACATTCCATGCGTCGCGAATTTCTCGAGGCTGTCTTGTCGATGATCTGCGAAATCGAATCCAACAGTCTCGCCGCGGATGACGTCAACATGACGATTCGTTTCCCAATGATGCGCATCCTGGTGGCGTACGCGTACAAGGCCGACACGGAGCCGCAGATCGACGTGCAGCTCATGCTCCACGAGTTCGAGTACTTTGACGCGCGCAGCGAGGTGGATTACATGCAGGCGACGATCATCTTTGAAGGGCTCGCCAATGCGGCGTGCACGTTCGTCGGCGAGAGTTTCGACCACCTGCTGAATCTGCTGAAGACGATCAGCCAGCATCGCTGTGGCGAATATCGCGTCGTCGCCAACCTGCTGCACGTGCAGCAGACGATGTTCGCCCATCTGAAGCACCACGCTGATCTGTCCGCCACCTCGCTTCAAGGGTACTTTGCCCTGCTGAGCACCTACCATAATATGCGGTATAATTTTGGCAGCGAGGTGTGGATGAATCTAGTGCGCTGCTACAACACGCTGATCGAAGTGGATGAGACGCTGGCGTGGGCGCAGTTCAAGGACAAACCTTTCGTGCTGGACCTGCCTGAATATCTCGATAGCAAACATGTGGATATTCACAGCGAGGTCGTTAAGGGCTTGGCGTTGGTGTTTGAGCATCGCCAGTCCGTCAATGCGCAGGTGAACGAGATCAAGGCGGAGGTGTTCAAGAAGATTGTTCACAGCCTGGAGATTATTCTACCCGAGGACGCGATGGACCGCGCCAACTTCAAAGCACTTGCATTGAATGTCTTCTCCCGCATTATTATTGTTGCAAAGGGTGATACTTTCACCAAGAAGGCGCTTGGGGAATTGTTGATGTTCGCCAAGAAGTTTAACATTACCACGGATCAGATGAAGCGAGTACTGGAGGAGATACGGGTCAAGGAACCCTGTTTTAATGTGATTGACTATTTGCAATTGCTATTGCGCGTGTGGACGCAGAAGTATTCCATCCTGCAATTCCCGCACGAAATAGTGAATTGCGCCACGAAGAAGGAGTTCTACATGGAGCATCTGCCGGTGATTATGCCGTTTGTGCTGGGTGGCGCCGAGAAGGCGCGCTTTGAGACCATCTGCAAAGAGGTGGACAAACCGTCGCAGGAGGTGCTACGCGAGAGCTTTCCGAAGTTCATCACGACCAAGCTGATCGGTCACATCGCCGACAGCAAACTGGATCGCACGAATGTGTTGTCGATGATGGATACGACTCTTGCGGCGATCCAATGTGAGGTGTTCACACCCACCATGATAAAGCAATTGCTGCGCGACTACGTCGACGAAGTGATCGTCGAGGTGCTGAAGAACGTCCACGACGTGGAGCACTTCCGGTGCTATTTGAGTCTCGCCCGCTGCATCCAATCGCCCGAAGGCAACGAGCACATCAGTGCGAAGACCTTTTGCACGGTAATCCTGCCCATACTCTCCAACATCTTGGAGAGGGATCTGATGCATTTCGTGTGCTACCCTAACCCACGGAAGCTGCAGCAGATTCTCTTCAAGTTGAAGCAGAACGTGTGGCAGTATACGAACGTGGATGATATCCTGCTGGAATTCCATCGATACGCGCTGTTTGTTCAGCGCATCACGAAACTCGGGCCGGGCAACGATTTGATGATGCCGTTCATTGTCCGAGACATAATCTACACGCATTTGCTGTTGTTGAAGAAGCATGCGGATGATTCCATCCAGGAAGTCGTCCTCACGCATTTCGACATCTTTATGACCTTTCTCCTCCCGGCGCATGCAGCGTATTTCACCGAATTCGTCGTGGTCACCTGTTCAACGCTAGTGCAATACGCCGAGAAGGAGCAAGCCTTAAAGATATTGAGCCAAATCATACTCTCGAATGATGAAAATGTCCGCTGTAAATTATCCGATTTGGATCCTCTACCCGCGAATAATCACCGCCTTGATGAGTTGCGCAAGCATCATATGAGCGCGTTCAAGCAGCAGAATAGCGTCGAGGACGAGATCAAATCGTTTCTCAAAGCGCAACACGTGAAGGAGTGTCGTGTTGGTGGACTCAAGCATCTACAGCAACGCCTGCGAGAGGATATCGCCGGCCTGCGGCAGATCTACGAGAACCTAAGGGAAATGCACGGTACTTTACACCAGAACAAGGATAGTATTCTGCATTCGTTAATCTGCACATTGGTGAAACTGGTGCGTTCCAAGAACCAGGAGGAATCGATGGAAGCAACGAAATGCTTGGGGATTTTGGGCGCGCGCGATTTGACCACGCTGGTGCTGCAATCCGACGATCGGGTGTGCGTCAGCAGCCGCCAGTCTTCTTCGTGCCTGTTCACTTCGAAAGTGATCGAATTGCTCTTCGACTACCTGGTCGACGCCGACATGGACGTGGCGCAGCACGCGGCCGAGGCGTTGGTCGCGATCCTGAAAACCACCGAGGGTCATCAGGTGCTCAACGCGAACTTCCTGCATTTAAAGCCCTACCTGTTACCATTTGTAACGAACAAGAAATTGCGAGAGATCAGCTTGCTGGTGATCGTGGCGCAAAAGTACACGGAGACGTTGAGGTTGAATGAGTTGCTCAATCCGGTGGAGGGCATTACGCATGATGAATGGATCATTCGGCTCGCAACGCGCATCCTTTCCGGTTTCGATAAGCGAAGTTATATGGCGTATCTTATTCCGATTGTCGCCGCCAAACCACGCTTTGCGGAAGAATGCGTTCCGTTGCTGATGAATCTGTTGATCGACGTGAGCGAACCGACGAAGCTTCTCATCGGTTTAGCGCTGGCCACTTTCTTCGCCAACAATGCAACATTGCAACAAGCGGGGAATTGCACAACTGCGGCGATGAATAAAGCGTCCGTGAAGTGCGTTTTGGACATTCTTCATGTTATCCGATTGCAACGAATCTACGAAATTGATGGGTATTTAGTTTTTTTGTTTGTTTCGAATCAAATTTAAGGATTGGTTTTTAGGAAGATCCATGATATCGATTTGGAACTAAACTATCTACATATTGCCCAAGCAGCCTTGTATTGTTCCGCACATTTTACCGCGATAATGTATGCTGAGAAATGGTTTCAAAGCGTGCGACATGAAGAGATGCATCAGTCCACCAACGATTTCTCGTCAGTCAATTTCTTCGATAACACCCAAGAAGGTTCTGCGGTTTTTCTGAAGATTATGCTCCAAGTAAACCTTTCTCATTGTTAAACTGCAACTCATTCATTGGCGAACTGGTTTTAAGGCTTATAAAGACATCGGTGATACGGATGCCCTGCATGGGAAACATTTGGAACGGATTGACACCGCAATCGGTTTTGATCTGCTTCGACTCGATTCCGACTTTCCAAACGGTACGAATGCGAATCTGACGTTGTGTTTGAAGCAATACGCGCTCTACAACACGGCGTTGAGTACGTATAAACCGATTTTCGTGGATGATACCTATTACGAATGCTTATGGCGCACTTCCAAGTGGGATTTGCCGGCGATGGGCGAAAAGAACGTGAATTTCGAATACAATATCTATCAGTGTTTGAACGCACTGCGCGATAGCGACGAATTGAATCTTGCCCTGCAGATAAACACCGCTCGCGAGCAGACCGCCGAATCGCTGAAGATCGTGAGCATGCAAAGCTGCAAAACGCTCTACGAACCGCTCGCCAAACTAGAGCGCCTGCAGGAGTTGGAAGATATCTGCGGTGTGGCGCACCTGGACGAGGAAGATTTGCAGGCGCTGGCGAAGAAGCTGGCAATGCGCGATAACATTCCAAGTGATTTCGTTTACTATGAGCCACGCGTTGCGCAGCGCATCGCCGCCATTGGTTTGTTGGATAAGCGTGAGCGTAAGGGCGCCGCACAGCTGCATATTGACTTGCGGCTGGACCTTGCCGAATTCGCGCGCATCAGCGGCAACCTGCTGATTGCCAAGCAGATCATCAACTCGACGCTGGGCATGCAGCTGGATGAGCATGATACCGTCCGCGCGGCTTTGGTCGACGCTCAAATCAAGTGGCAGCTCGGCGACGTGTCCAGCCTGAACGCGTTGAAGCAACTGCTGCGCACTTACCCGCATTGCAACCGCGAGCGCGCGCTTCTCCTGAAGCTCTGCGGCGAATGGCTGACACAGAAACGGGGCGAAACCCCGACCAACATTCTCACCAACTACCTCATACCGAGCATCAACATTCTCAATGAGAAGTCCACTTCCTCGGCGGCCGATGATCAGCTCTTGCATCATGTTCATAAAGTGCTGGCGACGTTTGCCGACACCGAATACCAGCGTGTAAGTCGGTGGGATGCATGGGTGATACGAATAAGAAACGAATCGTTGTTTGCAGGTGAATAAGTTTATCAATTCGCCCGAATTCCAAAGCAAGGTGAAAGCGGTGGCAGCGATGAAGACGATGGCCGCCAAACTGAAGAAAGACTCGCAGAGTTCGAAGGACGTCCATCACGCGCGGCTGCAGTACGAACGATTCACGAAGATCGACGAGAACGAAATCGAGCAGAATTTTGTGACACGTAATCACTTCCTGCATGTTGCGATGAAGTACGTTTGTTTGCGCATAGCAAATTGTTTGCAAAATGCCTAAATCTCGTACATGTTTGCAGATATTATTTGTACAACATGCGATACAGTGTCAACGAGCAAGTCGACATCTTTCGCGTTGTCTCCCTATGGCTGGACCATCGCGATATGCAGGAACTGATCGACGAGATCAAGCAGAGCCTCTTCAAGGTGGAGACGTACAAGATTTTGCCCATTCTACCACAGTTGGTGCCACATATCTCCACCGATACCGATGTCTTCACGGAGAACATCACGTTGTTGATCGGTAAGTGCTTTTGCGCTCGTCGATTACCGGGTACTACATGCAATTTGGGTATGAGCAGAGAAATGCGCCAAGGACCATCCACACCACGCCATCCCACTGATTCTTGCCGTTGCGAAAACCAACGCCGACGACGCGTACACGAGGAGCACCGTAAGGACGGCGTCGAACGAGAGTCGCATCGATGGCGCCAAGCGGCTGCTCGCGCGTCTGGCGCGCGACACGTTATTGCGCAATATCATCGAGGAGAACTTCCTGATATCCGACGCGATATTGGAATTCGCCTACTACACGTCGCGTGGTGCCGATGCACGCACACTAAAAATCAAGGGCAAGAGCAAAATTCTAGCGCTGCGCAATATGTCCTACGCACTGCTGCCCACCCACACACTGCGCGTCCAGCCGAACAAGAACTACGAGTCGCACCTGGTGCGAATCGGGAACATCCGCCCCGAGTATTTCAAGCCGGGCGGTCAGAACGCGCCGAAGCGCATTGAGTGCGTGGGGAGCGACGGCCGCGTGCGTTACATGCTGGTGAAGGGCAGCGACGATCCGCGGCAGGACGCCGTCATGCAGCAGGTGTTCGGCATCATGAACGAGCTGCTGCGCGCTAGCAAGGAGACGCAGCACTTGCAGATACGCACCTACAAGGTGGTGCCACAGTCGAAACGCTGCGGCGTGCTCGAGTGGGTCAGCAACACGATGACGATGGGTGAGCTGCTGGTGGACGCGCACAAGCATTACCATCCGCGCGAGATGCAGCCGGAGGCGGCGAAGGTGGCCATCGGAAGGACGGCGGGCCTGTCGCCCGCGCAGCGCGAGAAGGAGTTCCATGCGGTGTGCGAGCGCATCACACCCGTCTTCCACAAGTTCTTCGAGACGAGCTTCCTAGAACCGACCATGTGGTTTGAGAAGCGGCGCACGTACACGCAGAGCGTCGCCGCGAGCAGCATGTGCGGCTACGTGCTGGGCCTCGGCGATCGGCACGTGCAGAACATCCTCGTGGATAAGGCGACCGCCGAGCTGATACATATCGACTTCGGGATTGCGTTCGACCTGGGTCAGGTGCTGCCCACGCCCGAAAAGGTGCCCTTCCGGTTGACACGTGATATTATCGACGGGATGGGCGTGTGCGGCGTGGAGGGTGTGTTTCGGCGGTCGTGCGAGAAGACGTTGGACGCGCTGTGGCGCAACAGCATTACCATCGAAACGATTCTGGGCGTGCTGCTGTACGATCCGTTGTACACATGGACCATCACGCACGGCCAGGCGTACAGCAAGCAAATGGACGGAGGCAGCAATCATAGTGATTTCCTAAGCACTTCCGAAGGTGAGTGATTTGGTGTGCTGAGTTTGTTATATTAAGTACTGCTTTTTAGATACGCCAGTGAATGTGTCCGCGGAGCGCGCGCTACAGCACATCCACCAGAAGCTGAAGGGTCAGCATTCATCGAACGTTGAGACCCAGGTGGATATCCTAATTCAGCAAGCAAAGTTACCCGCGAATCTCGCCGTCCTCTACCACGGATGGCAAGCGTTTTTATAGGCAGTTTATAGTGTTACTACACATATTCTAGTATTTTCACTATAATTTAGTTTTACAAGGGTTTGATTTTGATTTCGAAATCCAAATAATTGCACTAGCCGCCCACCTCGTTCTACGTTTTCTTTTTGGGCTTTTCAATGAGCCACTTGGCGTTCGTGGACGCCCACTCAATCAACTCGTCGTTGAACCAGAGTGCGATCTCACGCTTGGCGGTCTCCACCGAATCGGAGCCGTGGCACACGTTGCGCGCGATATTGAGCGCGAAATCGCCGCGTACCGAACCCGGCTTGCTTTTGGCCGGATCCGTTTCGCCGAGGAGCGTGCGGCCTGCTTGCACGGCGCCGATGCCCTGCCATACCATCGGCACCAGCGGCCCGCTACTCATGTAGGCGATGATCTCCTTGAAGAAGGGCTTGTCGGCGATGTTTGCATAGTGCGTCTGCAGCAGCTTCTCGCTGGCCTGCACGACAAGCATAGTTTGCGAATAATTGCAAGAAAGACGTGATAATTACGTACGCAGGTGAGTTTAATGGCGACCAGTTGGTAGCCTTTGCGCTCGAAGCGTCCGATGATCTTGCCGACGAGCCCGCGTTGCACGCCGTCCGGTTTGACCATAATGAACGTTCGCTCATGGTTCGCGCTGTATAAGTGGGCAAGTAATTATATATTGCATTTGAAGTGCGTGAAAGTGCATTTACCAGAAGCGCAGCTGCAGGAAGATTGCCGACAGACGAGTCTTGCAGAAAATTGTTCGATTCATAATTTGTTAAAACGGTTTCGGTGTGTAAATTTAGCAACATACGAGTAATTTCCATGTGGACGACATGTGGACGAACTTTAATGTACGTTAGGATTAATGTTTGTAATTGACATCGCTATTATTGCATTGTCAATTTTTATTGCAACTGCAAAACAGATCAAGTACAAAAGTCATTTAGAATGCGAGTGATAACATTGGCGATCTTGCACTTTGCACTGCAATAATAGTGCGAAATAGTTGAGTAACGTGATTAATCAGGCCATTTTTTAAGGAAAAATAAGCACTGGGACAAATTTCAAATTTTTTCTATATTGCAATAAAAAACACAAATACAAAATTTACATATTTGGCTCTTCTCTGAAAAACTTTT
>JARJDR010006435.1:0-21987 GCA_030264135.1 Myllaena sp. GC000078 | reverse complement strand
TCCATCCAGCACCGCCACCCACCCCTTCGTTTTTTGCTCATTTTGCTTTCGACCCCCCCAGGGAAGGAAACCAGCACCACGCAATTACGCGCACCCGACGTGATTTAATCTGACTGTTTTTCCTCAATTGCTTTTTTTTCGATTGCACACTAATGGTGATTCACGCGTGAAAAGTGATCAAATATGGCTTACAGCGAGACATCCGGCATACTCGAAGAGCGGCGCCGTTTCGGCGATCGTGTAAGAACTATTCTTATCCAAAGAGATTGATTATCCGCTAAGTATATGATTTGATTGCGATGCAGAGCAGCAGTGTTGATTCGGCTGACAATGCTCCCTTTGACGATATGAAGCAATTAATCGGGGTGAGTGCCATCTGTTAGCGAATGCCCCCTCTAATTACTGCCATATGACCAATTCTAACCTCATTTCTATGTGTTACCGAAATTATACGGCACGAACCAAATTCAATTTGCATACAAATGAAATGCACGCTTCCTCCCGCACTTAGCTAATCATAAACTCAAATTCCAATCGATATTTGCAAGGAGGACGAACCGCAGACGTCCAGTTTGAAATGGGCGAGCTTCAACTACATCAACTCCGTGCTCGGAAGCGGTGTTATTGGTACATAACCTCACTACTTACCCCGCTACTAACCTCAAATTAACCTCACTTTTTTCAAACTCAAATAGGTATGCCGTTTGCATTGCACGAAGCCGGGTTTGGGCTCGGCGTCATCTTGCTGTTTGTCGTCGCCGCCATCACCGACTACTCCCTAATCCTTATGGTGCGCGCTGGCCACCTATGCGGCCGCTTCACCTACCAGGGCATAATGGAGGCAGCGTTCGGCCGTCCCGGCTACATCCTCCTCAGCATCCTACAGTTTGTCTACCCGTTTATCGGTAATCCGACGCAGATCTAACCTCACTCGACAGCTATCTTAGCTATTTACCCACACCCGCAGCAATGGTGTCGTACAATGTGATTGTCGGCGACACAGTGACAAAGGTGATTGTGCGCATCACCGGCTGCGATGCGGACGCACTTCTCGCACGCCGCGAATTCGTCGTGTTTGTCGCCACACTGCTCGTCACCATTCCGCTGTGCTTGTATCGCGATATCGCGCGTCTCGCCAAGATCTCCTTCGTCAGCCTGCTCTGCCTGCTGAACATCATGGTGGCGGTCTTCATACGCATCGGCTCCGTGCACAAAATAGTGTATTGTTACCCACCCCTTAGCCACGCCTAAATTGCTTAAATTTAAGCGTATTGCTTGTAGACCACCGCACAGCGACAACTGGCGCTTTGCCAACTGGGATATCGTTCCGGCCATCGGAATCATGGCGTTCGGTAAGTTAAATAGGGTTAAATAGTTCCCGGTTGAGGTTAGATTTGCGCAGCGTTTATGTGTCACCACAACACCTTCCTGCTGTACACGTCCATCGAGGAGCCGTCGCAGAAGAAGTGGGATCGTGTTACGCACGTCTCCATCGCCACCTCGGCCATCGTCGCGTTTATGTTCGGCATCTCCGGTTATGCAACCTTCGGCGCTTTCTCGCAAGGTAATAGCGGTTAATGGCCGTGTGCGCTCTGGTCCACCAAATGGCCGTTGTAGGTGATTTGCTGGAGAACTACTGCTGGGACGACGACCTGATGAACTACTGCCGCATTCTGTTCAGCGTGCAGATCCTCCTCACCTTCCCCATTGAGTGCTTCGTGAGTCGGGAGGTGCTCGAGTTGACTGTCTTGCGGCGCGACGACGTGAATGTTCCCATCTCGGAGCGTGCGCACTATCTGGTGACGCTCGCCATTATTGGTGGGTCGTATGTCATCTCAATGGCGACCGACTGCTTGGGTGTTGTTCTCGAATTAAATGTACGTAATGCAGCAACATCGCATTTTTTAGAGGTTAAGTAACGGTTGCTTTATAGGGTGTGTTGGCAGCGGTGCCTCTTGCGTATCTCCTGCCCGCTGGCGTGTACCTACGCCTTGAAGAGGGAGCGCTGTTGTCGCGTCGGAAACTGCCGGCGTTGTGCGTCTTTCTGTTTGGCGCTGTCGTCGCCATACTGGGAACCGTCTTCCTGTTGTGGGACTTTGCCGACATCGACACGTGCAGCCATGGTCAAGTGATGGCGTACTGCGAGGATCGCGGCGTTGCCAATAATGCGACGTTGCAACGTTCACCTGTTGCGTATGAGCGCATGGGTTAAACACACGGCAACCGCGCGCGCTCAGATCAGAGCCGGCTTTTACCACTTTTGACCATACAAAACAAAACAATCAAAATTTCATTGCGCGGTAGTAACGATATGCATACTTTACGAATTGAACAAAACGTTATTTTTTGTGATATTTTTAAATCGATAACTAAACGAAAGCTTAGCTAGAGGAAGAGAACGAAGGTAAGTGTGAGAGAAGAAAGGGCGAATGAAAAAATACAGCCATATTTCTTCATTTGCCAAGGCTAAATCCCTAAATCTATATACAGGGTGTTACGACCAAAAGATAAAACTAATCAAAACTTTTATTGAAATTCAGTTGCCTTCCAGTATTGCCAACTTAACTATATGCATTGAAATTGAAATTCAGGGGCTGGCGAGAAGAAAAGTATTTTTCTAAATGTAGTCTTCTCGGCGTTAACTAGATGGCGATCAGTGTATTCGTATTCCAAACTTTGACAAACGTTTTAATGTTATTCTTCGAGCCGTTTACCACTCTCCAATGCACATACTTATTATCCTAGACGTACGAAACTTATGAACAAACGTTTAAGACTTGCACCAATTCGAGGTTAAACTGTAACCATAACCTCAACGAAACTATTTTCGAACTTTATCAGTAGTGCCAATAGATGTGTACCGAAAGAGAGGGGGAAATGACGAAGTGACGGCAACACTGCAATGTTGAATAAAGGGATTGACACACAACCAACACAATCCTAACCTCACTTTGTCATGCCGTACAATTCGAAACACTTACGAAATGTTCGTGTTGCGACGAATTGTTGCGGTGCCATGGCAGCAAACAATCAAATGCGTGGCTGTGGCGCACTTCAACACCAAGACCGCCATCCAGGAGAACATCTCCGCACTGCAGCTGAAGAAACGACCAGTGCGTAAGAAACCACGTAGCCTCGCTGACGACGACCACCAACTCCTACCACAACCACCGGGTACGTATAACATCTACGCGTACTCCACCGCCGAGGAGTACCAGCTGGAGGCGCTCGTCGAGGCGCTGCAACGCGGCGGCCTCTACGCGCCGACACGCATCGACAACCACCCGGATTGCGTGCACGCCGTCGCCGAGTACTCGCTGGCCGCCGAACCGCGCGAGGTGTTCTTCTTCCGCGAGGGCTCGCTGGTGATGTGGAACATGACGGAGCTGGAGAGCAGCAACCTGCTGGCGTTCATCGCGCCCTACGAAGCCGACCGCTACTCCAGCGTGATCGTTCAGAAGGAGGCCGAGTTTATGACCTACCGGCACCACGAAGCGGAGAAGTAAATCCCACAGATTTTGATAGCGTGGAGGGTTTAAGGGTTTTGATGATTTACAGCAAGCATTCAACGCTGGATGCGGGTGGCGATGTGCTGCTCGCCGGCGATGACGCACGCCGCCTGCTGCTCGACAAGTACACGTTCTCCAACGCGATGGCGCTGTCGGTGAAGCTGGGCATCTGGGAGGCGTCGCTGGAGAAGTACATCGACAGCATCGAATACGTGACGGACGATCTGAAGCTGGGGCGGCGCGTGCGGATGACGCGCGAGGAGGTGCTGCGTAAGCATGGCGAGCTCTTTGCGCTGCGGCACGTGATCAATCTCAGCAGCGATCTGCTCGACGTGCCCGATTTCTATTGGGACCGGGAGCACCTGGAGCACTTGTACCAAACGATGTGTAACTATTTCAGCATCGCCAAGCGGACACGTGTAAGTACCCCCTCCTGCCCTCCATTCCCCTTCCACACAACTTCCGGTGATTTAGCAGTGTTGCCACATTGCCCGTTCCCTTGCAACAGGTTATGAACGAGAAGATCAACCATTGCGTGGAACTTATCGAGCTGCTCAGCAGCCATTTAAGCGACAAGCATCACATCCGGTTGGAATGGATGATCATCGTGCTGATTATGGTCGAAGTCGGTTTCGAAATGATCCATTACGCCGATCGTTATCTGACGTAAGGTTAGGTTAAGTGTCGCTCTCTCTATTCTAACCTCAAACCACACCTCGCTAGTTACTAAATAAGAGACTAGGTTGACAATTTATATAGGGTATTTTTTGGTGTATTTCTGTCGCCTCGTTTCACTTAATTTTTGGCACTGAAACGAATCAAACTTGTACATTCTTTGAAAGCAAGATGTCTGCCCTCCGGAGGGACCGACAAGTGTGCGTCTTTCAGCGTGGCATAAATTTTAATTAAATCGTTAATGAAAATGTGAGGCGTGTAATAGGAATAGGCCCTTTTTTACGCACACCTACATTTCGATATCGATATGAGTTCATTTGTACGATTGCAGCGCCATCCTATCTCTCACGTGACATTCGGCCATCTTTGCAACTATTCCAAATATAGACTATACTCAATACACGCAGCGCTGGCACGCGTGACAGGTCAGTGCCTCTCACTCTCTCTCTCTCTTTCTCAATGTGTGAGTGGGAATGAGAAGAAACTCTGGCCGCTGACCTGTCAAGCGGGACTAAGCAAAACGAACGCCCTATACATACGCTTACAAACAAGAAAAAACGCGAGTATAAAATGATTCAATCAACAATATGCGTGCCACGTATTATTGCACTTTAAAAGGAAGAAGAGAGTGGAGAAAGTATTTGGTTCAATCGTCGACGTCGAGGTCCAGCTGGATGTCGCTGGCGTCCATGCGCTGCAGCGTGTTGATCAGCTGGTAGCGTGAGAAGAACACGTACAGCTTGCGGAACCACACAAACTGCGAGCGGTGCTGCGTCATCGCCGCGTGCAGCTGCCGCCGTTCGGCGGCGCTCGTCATGAATCTAACCAAAAAGCCAACTTAACACCATACACCCAGGCGCACTCAAACGCATACCTGACATTTGATAAAATATAACAAATGGGGATGTCGAATAGTTTCCAGTACTTGCGAATCACATTGATTGTCTCCAGCACGTACACTTGACAATCTACCCACAGAAGAAGTTATTGCAACACCCCGTATGTTACTAAATTAGTTTTACGTTGGCAGTACTGTAGGATTACCTTTGGGTAACTTTTTCTCGGTGCTGAGCAGTGCGATCGCATAGTATATGCTGCAGTGGTTGAGGTGGCGACTGATGCCGTGCTTATCGAACGTAATCAGCGTGTCGACGTCGAGCGCGTCGAGGTGGTGCGAAACAATGCGCGCGACAATCTCCGCCGGCCAGCGCGCATCCATCGCGTCCGGCAGACGCGTGTGGCTCTGCACGAAGATGTTCTCGGCGCGTATGCCCAGCACACCGCATGCAGCGTACAGCTCCCGCTTGCGCACCTTACCCATTCCGTAATTCGCCCCTAAAACCAAACGCATATAATACATTTTGAAGCGATGCAAGACAAAGGTCTTACCAACTGAGAGACAGAGCAGGTACACGGTGCAGGCGCCGTCCTGCGTGAAGCGCAACACCGTCGGCCCGAAGAACATCGTCTCGTCGTCGGGGTGCGCGATCACGAAGAGCACGCGGCGAGCGGCGGTGGTCGTCGACGTGTGCAGCACGTCGCGCCGGAAGCGCACCGCGCGCCATCGCACGATGAGCGCGTAGAGCACGACGCAGGCGGCGGCGTAGAGCAGCGCGCAGAGCGCGAGGTGCTCCAGGGCGTCGGCGAGGTAGTCGCGCAGGCGCTGGCGGCAGCCGGCCCACTGCTGCACCAGTGAGCTCGTCGACCAGGAGGCGGAGGAGGACTGCAGCGGCGACGACGACGACGACGACGGTGGTGGCGGTGGTGTTGTGGGTGGTAGCAGCTGTAGCAGCAGCGCGCACTCGACGAGCATGTCGCGCGCGTGCCGCACACGCTATTTTTAGCGCGCACGCATCGTATGGCATGCACGACTTATTTTCGGCCACGCGAATGATGACGGTGAACACCAGCAGCAGCAGGACATCGTCCTCAGCTTGTTTCACTTGTTTCTATGTTTATATAGGTTATGTTTATCCAGGGTAGCATTAGCGCTCGTGCTCGTTATTTACCTCAACATGTGCCATCTAGGTGACAATCGTCTAAACTATGGAACTTTCATAATTTGTATGGTTTGAGGCTATGTCCGTTATGCCAGTTAGTAGTTAGCAACAGTTAGCAAGTGGACACAACAGTACCGAGGAATATGTAAGTAAAAGTTATTCAATTTAAGTGTTTTCCATTAGGTTGATGTATTTTACACAACATTTTATCACATAAATAACGCAAATTGCCCTAGAAATGCCAAATGTACCTACCTTACGCCACAATTTTAATACTTACATAATAACAAATAACCATTTAACAATACGTAGATGGAGAGAAAGTGCAACGTTACGTATGGGTTTAGTACGGAATCTGATTCTGGTAATACTGGATCATGTCATAGGTACGCGTGCGGAAGTTGAGGAAGCTGTTGCGAATGATGGCCATCATGTAGTTGGCGGCGTCACGCTCGCTGACACTCGGCTGGAAGCGGGCGCGCAGCAGTTTGATGGTCTGCCCGCGGAAGCACGGCAGGCCGGTGTCGAGCATCAGCGATACAAGCGATACAATCGCCTCGCGATACGGCCTACGGCGAACCGCGAAAAGTGAAGACGACGGCCATTAGCATCCGGTGAGAACTTACCGCACGGCGAGGTACGCATGCACGCAGAGATCGCAGAACCAGCGGAACGGCGGCGCCTCCATCTTGCCGCCCATAATCATCACCATCTCGTCGGTGAGCTTAATATCCGGCTCGAAGCCAATATTGCCGCCCGGCGACGATTCAAACATAAAACCGAAATCTACCCCCCAGCCCTCGAATAATATAAATGGCTGCCGCTAGTCACGTGACCTTACCGATGTGTATAATATGCCCTTCGCCATCCAACATGATGTTGCCATTATGCCGGTCCTTGATCTGCAGCAGGAAACCGATCACGCTGTACGCCGCCATCGAGATGACAAAGTTGCGGCGCGCGTGTTGGAACTCGGGCGAGCCCTCGTCGCCGTACTTCTTCAGGAAGTACTCGTACATCCCGATGTCCATCTGCCGGCCGAGCTGGTCGCGACTCTTCGCGTTCGGCACACATTCAATCACCCCACACTACAAACCCAGCAGCCATTACTTCCGGCACGGCCATCTTGCGGCGCAACTTACCCCCGGCGCGGTGGCGACCACGCGATACGGAAACAGGTACAGATCCAAGCCAACCGTCTGGAAGATGTTCTTGAACAATCCAATCACCTGCAGCGCGAGCATATCCTGCCGCACATCGTCGCCCACCTTGAAGATGGCCGCCTGCCAGATCTCCGGCCCCAGTGTGACCACCTCGTCGACGGCGGCCGCTGCACCGGCGCCAGACTGCGAGAACGCCATCGCCACCGTCTCCAGCTCCTTGATGCCGTAGCGCTGCACGCTAAAACGCGCCAAATACGGCGCTTTCGCCGCACTCTGCATGGGCGTACCGCTCTTGTAATCTATATCCACGACCATCGCCTCGGGATTCGAGGGTAAGTAACAACCCGGCTGGACTTTTATGCGACTGAGCGCTTCCAAACAAGCACGCTTGCGCTCCGCGCCTTTGGGGAACGGCCGAATCTCGCCGCTGATATTGGTGATCTTCTCGAAAAAGTCAAACTCGCGCTCGTAGAACTGCTGCGCCGGCCCCGACAGCGCGCTGATGATGCTCTGCGACAACCCCTCCAGGATATCGTATAGGTTGGGATCCTTGTGCTGCATCTCCTCGTCCATGTACATGTTCGTCTTCATATTCCAAATCAGCTGGTGGGCAACAATCTGGCTCTTTTGCGCCACGTACTTGATGTACTCAGTAACATATCCCATCTTGAAAACGCATAGGTTAGTGCTGGACAACCGGAAGAATCACGACTTACAGCGTCATGGCGCACGGCTTGCACCAGCTGGGGAATGTAGAAGAGCACTGCGTCGCTGGGGAAGGATGCTAAAGCTTTCACCGCGTACTGCGCCGTGGTTGGATGCGGCGGAAACTGACGCGAGAAGTACGCCAATGCCTGCGTACCAAGGACACGCCCATTGCAAACCCACCAATCCACCGACCACAGACCCGTATTTACCTGCACAGGCGTTAACTTCGCCCAGGTGAGCATGTAAACCAGTTTGGGACTGTCCGCCAGCACCGTGTCGATGGTCACCAGGTACTGCAGCGCTTCGGGGATGTGCTGCACCGCCACCGGATTCTGCATCACCTGGTGCTTGATCTCGAAGATGATCGAGTCGTTATTCTTCAACCTAAAAGAAACCCACCCTTCGGTTAAACCACTTAAGGCATGCCTTCATTTACCTTTCTGGTAAGTACACGGCGAGCGCCGGTGAGATATCCCAAGCAAGCCGCGTGTAATCCCTCCATTGCTTCTCGGTGATGGTCTTCGCACGCCACGCCGCCAGATTATCCTCCCCCGGCAGATTCAACTCCACCCGCGCGCTCGGATTATGCCACACCAACAAAAACTCAATCTCCACGGCGAGCAGCTCAAGAATAAGATTGCGCTTCTTGATGTAGCACTTGACCACGTTATCCGCCAGCGGCACGCGTTTACTCTTCGCCGATCGCTTGCTGAGGGTGGTGGTGCTCGTCGACAGCGGCACGGTGTTGATCCAACCGCCCGCCCCACGCAGCTCGTTCGGTTTGCTCAGCTCCACCGCCTGCATGCTATTCGCGTTGCTCGCGCCGAGCGGTGTTGCCGCACCTAAATCTAAGTCTACCATTGGTCACCGGAGTGGGAAGGGTGGTAGGGGGGTGGGCGTGACAAAAGAAACGATTGGTGCATTGGTAGTAAGGGGGGGTGGAGCAACCAACACTTACCACCAACATCACTGGCTTTGAGGTACTTCTTATCCGAATGCATCGTCTGCCAGAAGCGCACCAGCGTGCAGATATCCTCTCGCAACTCAGCAATACTCTGCGTGGGACAGCGCACCGGTCGACAGAAGTAGTCCAAGCACGCGCAGTAAATCCTCTCGCGCAGCACATTCTTCGCGAGGCTCTTCGGCAAGATGTCGCCTTGCAGCAGCGACAGGCCGCATTGCAGCAACCGGAAGCGCACACCCACCGCAGAAACATGCCTCGTCTGCGCCTCTACCGGCGCGCCCACATTCATCGCCAGGGAGCGATGGATAAGCGTCGCTAACATCTCCACCTTTTCATAACTACTGTACTTGGCTGTCTCCACCATCTCGCAGACAAACTGCACCCAGATGGCGTGTGGCTTCACGTAGGGCCGCCGCGGCTCCAGGCTACTACCCTCCGAGTACGCCAAAGGGCTCACTTCGTTGTCGCTCGGCGCCGAAAACAACCCAATCCGCTTCTGCACGGTATACGTCCATGCGCTCACCATCTCCTGCAGGAAGCGCAGCTCAACATCCTGTCGGGCGGTGATCAACCACTGCCAGCACGCCACCGCCGTCGCCATCGCCTCCTCGGTGAACAGCTCCACCTGACTCGATGCGATGCAATGCAGCAGCGTGCGGTTGAGTTCCGGTGTGCTGATCAACATGGCCGTGCACCGCCATAGTGCTTCCTTGTGCGCCGCCGCATTCCGCTCGCGACACGCGCGCCACACACTCGCCAGCAGCTGCTCGGTGGTGGTGCAGATGTTCTCGCGCCCGCAGAACGCCAGCAGACCGTTCAACTCCCCCGCGTACTTGGACCTCAGGGTGAGATTGCTCATAAACTTGGAGACATCATTCTTCACGCATTTGGGTCGTTTATCCAGCATGCCCACGGTTAAACTCTTGCAGGATTGGTTGTTGGGACCGTGTTGCTGAACACACTCGAGGGCTAAAGACAAGCCTGCATGGCTACCCACCTCGTTGGTGGTTTGGATGAGGTTGTTGTACTCCTGGATATGCGACCGGGTCCAATGTGGCTCCCAACGCATCGCTTCCTTCAGAATCCTTTCGGCGTTGGCGGCGAAATCCTTCACGATACTCTCGCGCGCGTCCAACGTGTCCATGAGGAGCACCGAGTAAGAGGTGTTGGGAATGCTCAGAATTGGATTCTCCTGATTCGGATCCAACTGCAGCGAGTAGGAGAGCACCTGAACTATGTCTAACATCGTCCAGAGCACACGCTTGTTCCAGAGGAGGTGCGGAAAGTTCTCGATCAACGCGGAGAGGAACTTATCCGCCACCCTTCGGATGTGTTTCTGGGAGTTGTTGAAGTTCACAAGCAGAAACTGAGCATGGTCCTCGAGCTCCGCCTCGCGACTCTGATCCTTGGGCTTGTGCTTCATCACCTCGAGGAACTTGTCGAAGACCTTCTCGCCCACCGAGCACACGCAGTTCCACATGCCGTTCTTGTCCTTCTGCAGTGCCGCATCCGACAGGTACTCCACGATGATAATCTGCAGGCTGGGCTCTTCAGAGTTGCCCACGCGCAGTGTTTCCACCCAGTAGACGCTCAACAAGAACGAGAGCTCCGCAAAACTCAACTTGTTCACGTGCGCTGAAACATCGGTTTTGCCTCGGAGGAGTTCCAAAATCTGCGTGCGCAACTCGTGCAGTTCGTTAATGCTCACGCTGTCATTGCGCACGGCTGAAGTGTACTGCAGCTCACGCATTTCCGAACGACTCGACGTCTGCGACACGAGAGCTGGAGTCTTCACGGCGATCTCCTTCACAGCTTCGTACCATTCCACCGGCCACAGACCACTATCGGCCGCTGTGAATCCCATGATCACGCAGTACAGCCAAAAGTCCCGGAAGAGTTTATGGAGACGCGGCTTCGGGTTGCGAATGGGTTGCACCCGTCTCAGAAGCACCGCAATCACGGGAATGAGCACACCCAGGTTGCCCGCTGAACTCGAAGCTTTGCTCGCACCAGGACTCTTCTCACTCGCCCGCTTGCCCTCCAACCCCAGCTGCACGAAGAGCTCCAGGAGCGAAACCAGCAATGCGTTGAGGGCGTCCACCTGCACATTCTCCGCAATGTTCGCCAGCGCATTGATCACCGCCCGACTGACGTGGGTGTACTGGTTCTTCTCCAGCGCGTTCTCACTATACGTCGCGCTGCTGCTCTCCACGGTGATCATGTTGAACATCTTCATGATCACGTCGTACACGTGCTGCTCGCAGCGCGCGATCACAATACACCCAAGCTGATCCACGATGAGGATGTCCAGCGCAGAGGGCACACGGCAGAAGCGCTGCTGGAAGAACTGCAGAATGGTGTCGGTGGTGCGCGGCACACCCTTCATGCTCACCGCCACATGGCCCAGCATGAAGACGATGTTCGTGGAGATCAGGGAGCTCTCGCCGGACTTCTCAGCGGTGAACAGTCGATTGGAGACGGCGGCAACAAGCGCACGCACCACGTCCGGATCGAGACTATGCGCTGCGTCCAACGCGAAGCAGAGGTTGGCGATGGCGGCGTCGCGTAGCTTGTCGAACGCCATCTGCGCGGGCGTGTTGGATGTGGCTGGTGTGCCATCACCACGTGCGGGCGGTGGTGTGAGCAACACCCTTTGGTCGCGTTTATCCTGACGCTCAGCGATCTGCTTGTGAAGCTTTTGGAGGATGGGCGATGGGGTGATGAGAAAGTCGCGCAGGCAGTAGATGGACGTGGAGGCGATGTTGGGGAACTTCTGCGCCAGCTTGCCGAGTCCCTCCAGGCACACCATGAGGAGGGGCATGTGCGCGAGGACCAGCTTGTGGCCGTGATTGGAGTTGATCTTCTCGCTCAACCGCCCGCAGAGGCTGTCGGCGCCTGCGGGGAGGAGTCGCGTTCATTGATTGGTGGGCTCACGAGTATGGGCGTGGCGGTGGTGAAACACCAATCAAAACTAATCTACTTCACCTCAATATGGCCGAGAAACACGCATGCCAACCGTAATTTCAAACAAGAAAAAAAAAACGCAGCAAACAAGAACAAAACTCGAATGCGTCACCTATAATGATATTCAGCGCGTGCGAAAGAGTCGCTAAGTTATATTCCTCATCGACTGGAAAGTACAAACGTTCACATTTACGGAAATACCGCTTAAATTCGCGACGATTGCCGTGGAAGAAAGAAACAGTTGGTGGTAATTATAAATAGGGAGGGGACTCACCTGTCTCGTCGCCAATCGCCCACACCAGCAGATCGACGCACGCGGCGTTCGCCATCACATTCACCTTAAACTTGTTCACCAGCGCGAAATTGCTCTCGCGATCCTCCCGCTCGCTCGCATCGTGATTGCGGCTCTGCAGCTCCGTCTGCCCGTTGAGAAACAAGCCTAAAACCAACGCACTTCTTGTAGCACCCCGTATAACACTAACCCGTGTTACATAACCTCATCAATTGTCAGAATTAACACAATTTACAGGTAATAGATGGCGTGCGTCGTACCTTTAACAAACTCCTGCACGTCTTTGGTGAACGGCACGGGGAGATCCTGTTGCGGCTGCAGCAACTCTCGGAGCAGTGTCACCATCACCAGGTTGATCGTCTCCGAGAACGTCTTATAAGGAAACGTGACAATCTTCCCGGTGCTGAAGATCTCCATGCTTTGCTCGTCAAGAAACGCGAGCATCTCCTTGGTGAGGAGCTTCTTCGCCAATGCTAAAATCGTCTGCAAATGCGCCACCGGCAATAGAATGCTCTTCTCCCCCGCGTTGCTCCCCCGCAAGTTGCGGAACTGATGGAAGCTCGATCCAAACTTGCAGAAGAAGTACGTCCTGGTATCATAGTTCTTATCCACCCCCATGCACTTATTCTCCTCATCCTTGTTTAAGTTCCCTGACAACGAACGCGGGATGATTGGCCGAAAGTTGCTGAAGCTGCGCTGGTAGACCGGCCGCTGGATTTTGTTCTGCTGCGCGATGGGTGGGTCGGGTTTCGGATACAGCCGGCAGATGTAAGGTGGATCTGCGGGTGAGAAACGCCCGACGGCGCGCGCCAAACCCAAGAGGTACGGCACGGTGTTGCGGCAGAGGAACAACTTGGTTGCGCTGGCGTTGGTCGCCTGCTCGTGCAATGAAAGGATATTGTTGGTGAGCTGCTCGAGGCAATCCACCTGGGTGTTGAGGATGTCGTCCTGGACGTCCGGGCAGCGTGCGGCGATGTCCGAGAGGAGTGTGTGCAAGGAGAAGGCGAACTTTTCCGCGATTGGTATGCGGTCGATGATGTCGATCTTCTGTTCTTCCAGCCATGCCCGGTGGAGTTTGCGTGCGATGTGCAGGAGGTAAGGGATGATTTTGTCCTGGTGTTGGAAGCCGGATTCAAGCAGGTAGATGCCCAGCGCGATGATTGCATCCTGGTGGCGCACGGAGATTTTCCATACGGCTGTCGGTGTTGTGCTGGTGTTCTCCTCCGGACACAGAGAGAATAATGTGTTTAGCTGGAAGAGGGAAACAAGAAAAAGGTAAATGTACGTAAAGTTGGGTGGATGTGCATACCTTTTCCCATTGGAGATTTTTGATCCGTGCGAGAGAACGTGCCAAATGCTGCACGGCTTTGTGGAAAAACAGTTTGTCTTCAATACCCATCGTTGCTGGAGTTATTGTTTCTTCATTTTTATTCCAGAAATCCAGGAATCAACCCTTTCGTTAGCACCACCTTATCAGCTGATTCTGTTTTGATGTGGTTTTGACTCATTTGCAACGTTGCCAAGTCAAACTGTATTTAATTAACTAATAACTTTTTCTAAACACAACCAAATTTTCATAGAACAACAAAAGATGTTAATTAACATCGGTGCGGTTTGGTTTCATGTAATTATTTAACATATTTCCTTGGTTTTACATAAACATCAGTTGTGGTATCACCCAGTTAATTTAGCACACGTGATTTTTAGGTTATTTCCATTATTTTTAGGTTATCGCATCGTGTATCGTACGCGTGCAGTGAAGATGTTCGGTCCGTTAAATTTCAACATCCAATCCTCATACGCCACGAGCGTGGAGCGTGCACCATGTCCACTCTGCGGCGACACCTTCAACCTGAACCTAGCGCTGGACGTCTTCCTCAAGCACCTCTTCAGCGTGCACGAGGTGGTCATCGAGGACGTGCAGAACATCCCCAAGCTTCTCCACTACCTCGAGTACTGGCAACGTAAGTTTCAAACCCACGCGCTCTCCTCAATCGTCCCGTCCATCGACATCGAACTGCCTCTCCTCGACGACGACTTCAACACACCCATCACCATGGCGAAGAAGAAGTACTACCTCATCAGCACGCTCATGAAGGAGGACCGCGAACTCCGACAACGCCTGCGTTTGGAGCACGCACTCGAGCGCCAGGAATTCGAACGCTCCGACTCGACCTTCGAGCACGCTTGCTTGTTCTGTCGGCTGGAGCACGTCGGGACCCGGCGCGCCTTCCTCGAGCACCTCGCCGACGCGCACAATCTCCAACTGGGCAGCGCCGCCAACCTAGTATTCGTCGATGAGCTGCTCGCCACCATCCAATCCCGCCTGGACGCGTTTACTTGCATTTATTGCGAGAAAACCTTTCCGGATCGTGTGGTTCTCAAAGAGCACATGCGCAAGAAGATCCACAAGCGCATCAATCCAACCAACCGGTTGTATGATCGCTTTTTTGTGGTCAACTATACGGGCGACGCCGAGGAGGTGGATGCAGCACCGGTGGCGATCGAGCCCGGCGTGTACAACGCCGATGCGGAGTACTCCGACTGGACGGAGAACGCAGCTATTGCGAGTATCAATTGCTTGTTTTGCGAGCATAGTGATACGGATCTCGCTCGTTTGTGTATGCATATGCAAGCTGGGCATAAGTTTAACTTCCCCGAGCTCGCAGCACATCTGGATTTCTATCAGCGTGTTAAGCTGGTGAATTTCATCCGGAAAAGGGTGCATTTAGCTCAGTGTCCAACCTGTGATGCTGAGCAAGGGAATGCTGGGGATTTATTAAGTCATATGAAGATGGAAAGGTGCTTTGTTCTGCCCAACGTGGAGAAGTTTGATCAACCTGAGTGAGTAGCCCCTTTATTTCCTTTCTTTTCCGGTATTTAAGTGGAGTGTTAATGGTGGGTTGCAGATATTATTTCCCTACATACGAAAACGATGCGTTTTTATACTATTTAGAGGAAGTGGAAGATTAGAAGCAATTCGGAGAGTGATTAACGAATAAAATAAGAGTAGGAGTATTACTGAGACACTCTGTGTAGTTGCACACGTGATCCGTCAGCTGTTTGCGTCGATAACCACTGCTGCTGCGCATAAACAGTTTTCGCAATCGCACGCGATTAGTCAGTTACAATCATGGTTTTACCATTGTTTGCAATAACATAGAAGTGCGTAGTGCCTGGCGATGCAAAACAGGAAGTACGCGACTTAATGTTCGCGCTACGTAAGCTGTCGGTGCACTATTTGAAGCGCACGCCGTCATCACCAACGCACACGACGGCGGCTGCGGCGGAGGATAAGCTCTTCCTCATCGTGGACGACGGCTGGTGGAGTATGGGCGACGCACAGGCAAACGCAGCGCAACAGCGCAAGGGGTTGCTCGAGTCCAACAAGTGGATCCTCTTCATGCTCTCCACCGGCCTGATGCTCTTCGTGATGGTGTGGCTGATGTTCTTCCACGTGAGCGGCGATGGGCTGTACTATCCCCGTGATAAGTACCACAACAAAAGCATACCCGATCAATGGTTGTTGCGGGCAATCGCTTACAATTCACATACCTTTGATTGGTTTAGCAACTATACCATTATTCAACCAAGTGCCAAGACAGTGCTGCTGGATGAGGCGAATAAGAGCAGCAATGCCAGTGGGTATAAGCTGGTGTGTTACTATAACTTCCCCGAGTCGAACGACAGCATGCGGAGGTTGTTGGCGAGTGATTTGGAGCCGAATCTCTGCACGCATCTAAACGTGGCGTTTGCTAGTGTGGATGCGAGCTCGAGGATACATTTGAGCGATGCCCAGTTGGCGGTGGTCGCTGAGATTATGGCGATGAAGAAGGTGAATCCGGCGTTGAAGGTGCTGATTAGTGTTGGAGGCGCCGGTGGGGATCAGGGCTATGCAAGGATGGTGAAGGATCATGAGAATCGCAAGAAGTAATCCCATTGCATTTGTATGCGATCAGATTTTGACTTCGGATTCGCTTTGCAGTTTTATCAAGAGTATATTGGATTATGTGAAAGAGTACCACTTCGATGGGGTTGATTTGGATTGGGAGTTTCCAGCGACGAATGCTGATCCGAAGACGAAGCAACGCATGCATTTCACGCAGCTGTTGCATGAGATACGCTCGGAGATCGCGAGGCAAACCCGGTACAAGTTTCTACTCACCGTGGCGGTTGCAGCGCCTGTTTTCATCGTCGATGTGGCTTATGATATCTCTTATATGAATGAGTAAGTTTCTTTAACCACCAACCTAATGAGCTCATCTTGATTAAGCATTGCTTTAGTTACGTCGACTACGTGAACGTAATGTCTTACGACTATCACTTCTACACGAAGCTCACGCCCTTCACGGGGATGAACGCGCCGCTCTACGCACGCGAGGTCGATATCGGGTACTTTGCCACCCTGAACATCAACTACACAGCGCATTACTGGCTAAGTAAAGGCATGCAACGTGATAAGATCATCGTTGGTCTGCCAACTTACGGACATAGTTTCCGGTAAGACACCCCTCATCACTCTCATTACCGCATTCAAAGGGTTGTTGTTGTTGGTGGTAGATTGATCAACTTGTACAATCATGGACTGGACGCGGCCGCCAACGACTACGGCAACCTCGGCGTGTACGGCTTCGTCGGCTACAATGAGCTGTGCATCTTCCTGCGCAAGAACCGCATCAGCCCGATGTTCGACCTGACGACGCGCAGCCCGTTCGCGACCAGCAACCACGAGTGGGTGTCGTTCGACGACCGCCAGTCTCTTACCTACAAGACGGAGTACGTGAAGGCGCACCGCTTCGGCGGCGTGATGGTCTACGCGCTCAACACCGACGACCACCAGGGCGTGTGCATGGAGAACGCCACCAGCCGCTTTCCGCTCACGAAGACCATCAAGTACACGCTCACCACGCCCGGCATTTCCACATTCCAAAGCTATTATTATTAATTGTCATCGTTGCCATTGATTGGGCTTATTGTTAGTCCCAACTGTAAGTTACCAGTAAGTAAGTTTTAATTTTTTCGTTATTTACTACGTAAGGAAGAGGAGATCTTTTATGATATTTATATGTAACAGTATTAGCCTACAGCACAATTGTTTGTAGTTCAGTTGTACCAAGTTTAGTTCATAAAATTCGATACAATTGAACTACAACCATGTTGTATGTAGTATTGGTGGTATTATATTGCAAACTCAACAAACATAGGGTCAACATAAGGATACAAATTAAAACTCATAGAACAAAGATAACACTTTCCAAGATCTCAAAGATGCGCCACATGGTCGTGTAGCGCAGCACCATGGAGAGCTTGTGCCGGAGACCAAACTCCTTGCTGTACTCCTGCATGCTGGACGTGTCCAGCTGGATGAAGAGTGTGTAGTTGGCGAAGTCGGTATGGCCGGAACCGTAGATCCCGATGTACGCCGGTCGCGGGATGCTTTCGGTCAGCTCGACAATATCCACGCCGCATGTCGTCGAGCAGATCTCGTAGGAAAATGGCTGGTAACTTGGTTTTCTTGTGGACGACACATAGATATCTGCATCTCCATAACTACAAGCAACTTAGATAAACTATTGATGTATTGTTATCTTAGATATTGGAGCTTACGTTGATAATAGTTTGAGACGAAAGGCGCCCTCGTTGTGGAAACTGTAGTAGGTGAAGTTCTCCCTGGCGACGCGATCACTGAGGTACTCCAAGTAGTCCTCCTCGTAGTCGGCGTTGAAGAGCTGCTGCAGTCCCTTGTAGACGTTCTTGATGAGCAGGAGGAAGAGCAGCCCGACGAGCACCTGCCGCAGGGCCATCGTGTTCATTCTCGACCGCTATCTTCCATCGTTTATCGGTAAAAACATTTGTTTCTTGAATGGGTAAACATGGAACCTAACCTAACATAACCTCCGAATGCAGAAAACAGCTGGTTTCTTAGGGTCCCCAGCTTAACGGTTGGCACAAGATATACAGCATGTTTTAAACCACCAAAATACTTGTCGAAATTGAAAAGTTGCGTTTAAAAATTTATTTTGCATTTTTTTTTGTAGACATTTTTCGCGTTTTGTATACATGTCCCGCGCACCGGTCTCTATTAGTGGCAACGTTGCAAGTTGGTGATAGACCAATGCACAAACAAAAACCACTAAACTTATAGCAGTTGGCAAACCGTTCTTGAAGAAAATTTTGTATGCATTTGTTTTTTGGGAGGAAATTGATGAATTTATAAATATCAAAAATGAAGAAAAAACAAAAACTACTAATATAACAAACAAAAAAGTAAGGTCGACACAAAAAAATAACGGCGGTTTAATGCACTCGCACGTGTTTCACAAGTACATCTGTGGTGGGGGATTTTTTTGGGGAGGTGAGGAGGGGATGCAATTCTTGGTGAATCCCGCACAATACTGAAACATTTCTTTTGTCACAAAGAAACCAAAGGAATAAAAACGATTGGAAAAAGTTTGGGAAACATTTAAAACGGATTCAGGCAGAAGGGTGATAGAAAGCGCGGAAACGACAAAAACAATTGCACCCTCCTTCCTCTTTAGCCCCTCACCCACCATCGAATGATGTGTAATGGTTTACTCTTTTTTCCAGCTCCCCTTACGCTAAACTTCGGTTCGCACACACAGGGCCGGATTATTGCGAACTGTTCACCTGCGGATGATCGCTCAAGGATTGATTCTGCACTGCCGTGTCTCTCACGTGTTTGTCGACCTGGCATCAAACAAGGAATCAACGGGGGGAGCGTTGGAGAAGATGCGTAAGACGCTTACCACTTTCGTTATGTACAAGTATTCTTTGCTGCCGGCATTCCCCCGCACGTTCTCGCGCTGGTACGGCGGCGCTATCGTCACCTGATCGAAGACGATAATGTTGGCGTTGTCCCATCGCACCTCCTTGATCGTCTTCGCGATGGTGCGGAAGAGCCGCTGCCCCTCGGGCGTGACGTTCGCCGACATCGTCGTCAGCAGGCGCTTCTTCTCCTCCACTTGATTGCGAATCCGCGTGTTTAGCTAACCAAAGAGCACTCAATTAGCCTTGGGCTTGTTTGGGTTTGTGGACATTGTGGCTTACCCTTTGCAGGTTGAGTGAGAGGGGCACCTCCGGCGCGGCGGTCACCTCCTTCTTCACCTGCAGCTCCTTGACGAGCGCCAGATTGACGAAGTTCACGTCGTGACTGGGACCGCCGGCCGCCGACGCGCACTTCAGGATCAGCACCTTGGTGTGCAGGTCGAACGCCATCACCTCGCCCTCGATCTCCTTGTTGTAGCACGTGCGACACCACACGGTGCTGCCGAGCGTGAAGCAGTCGGAGACGGCCGCCATCGTCGCTTCCTCCTCGCCGTGTCACGCGGCGGCGCGCAGGTGGGCTCTGGCTGCAGGGGGGCTGCTATGCCGTCGACCGGCGATGCATGCGTGCGCGCCTCGCTAATTGCGCCGTTTCGTTAAGAAGTTGTGCTGGCGGGTGAGTCGGCTTGGGGTAGTTACCTTCCTCCTGGAGCTGGAGCTGGAGCAGCAGCAGCAGCAACACGGCGGTGTCTTACATGCGGCCACCGCAGTTGCGCCCCGCGTATTCGCACGCGCGAGGGGAAATGCACGCGGGGAACGAGTGGGCGCGTTGTGGACTGGCGGCGTAGGCGATGCGCCACCTTTTGCACGAGGTGGAGCACGCTGTGTGTGCGATGGGTACGAGGAGGACGTCGTCGTCGTCGCCGTCGTCGGATACTCGGATCGAGTTTGACAAGTCGATCGCTTCCCTGTTGGTAGTAGTGCGCAACGAAGTGTTTTTCTAATGTTGGCAACACTGCCTGTCATTTATTTAAAACTTTGCCTTCTTTTGATAAATTTGGCCAGAATTTGCATTTAGCCCTTTTCCAGAAGAGTTTGTTTAAGGTTCAAAGTGAAATTTTATAGGGAAATTTGAATTTTCCTGAGTTTTAAAAGCAATTTAGTGATATTTCTGTCACTAATATTGGTAACCCTGATTTTAATTAGTTAATACTGGGTGTTTTAAATTTTGTTGCAAAGTGTGTCATTAACCTAACTTTTTTTTATCAATATGTAGTTCGTATGCAATTAACAATTAACTTGGTGACAAAATTACGCTATTTATTGCGAGATTTTTATATTGACGCTTCGGTTATCACGTGACACAACTTTCTCTTTCCAACGCTAATGTAGTCAATGTAGTGTTTTATTGCTGTGTTTTTTATCAACTAATTACATGTGACAACGCGTTTTCTCTCATGTGCGACCTTCTAATGAACGCGTGCGTGTAGTGCGAAGTTCACAACGAATTAGCGCTTATTAGACAGCATCACGGCGAACTTTATCTCAGTGCCTGAATCAATCTCCACTCAACGCGCAACAATGGAAATAAAGGAAACCCAAGTGCCTGTACCATGGGGCCATGTTGCAGGTAACACCCCTTTTCCTCTCTTTTCCAACAACTGGAGCTGACTGGATCATTTCAAACTGTTTCATGTTGAATTTTGCAGTCAAAATCTGGGGCAACGAACAAAGTCCCCCAGTACTGGTCATCCATGGCCTGCTGGACAACGCCGGCTCGATGGACCGCCTCATCGAGCAGCTGCCCACCACCTTCTGCTACTACGCGATTGACCTACCCGGCCACGGCAAATCCAGCCACTGGCCGGCGAGCGCCACCATCCACACCGTCGACAATCTGCTCACCTACAAAGCGGTCGTCGACCATTTCGGTCGCGAGCAGTACATCGTGCTGGGGCACTCATGGGGCGGGCAATGCGGCCTCCTCTTCACCCTCGTCTACCCGGAGCACGTCGTCAAGCTCATCATGCTGGACTGCCTGTTTGTGTACCCCATCACCGCCGGGCAGTTTCGCCCCCAGCTGGACGAGTTCCATCGGCAGTACTTCGGCATGATGGAGAAGTTCCGCACGCGCACGGCGCCGCATTACACGCGCGAGGAGGCGCTCGATCGGATGATGAACCAGCGGCGGTACGGGGAGCTCAGTCAGGCGGCCGCCGAACGGATTCTGGAAAGGAATATGATACCGACCGACGACGGAAAGCTGCGGTTCTCCACCGATCAGCGCCTGAAGAGCTTCCTCAGCATCTTCTTCGACTTCCGGTATATTGTCGATTTGTTGAAGCGCAATCCGGTGACTTGTCCGGTGCTGATTATTCTCGCGTCGGAGAGCCACCTGCAGGCGGTGTACTTCAAGCCGGTGACGAAAGTGTTTAAGAAACTGCCGAATTTCGTTATTAAGGAGGTGGAGGGCACGCACGACGTGCACAACAACCATCCCGAGCGGGTGTCGGGGATGATTGGGGAGTTTATGCTCAAACCGGAAGCGAAACGCCGTGGCAGAAAGAGTAAATTGTAATTTATTGTTGTTCTCATTCCAGTATTTTTTTTATTCGGGTTGGAAGCGTTTTATTGTTAATGATTTATATTTTAAAAAGAGTAGATTCGAAAAGGAAGACACGACTGTATACTAATTTTTGTTTAGTGTCGTTATTTTCCTTACAGTTGGTAACACTGCATTGGTGTACATTTGATCGTAACAACACCACCTGTCATTTGCGCGCGTTTTGTTCCACTTGGAAATCCGCTGTGTTTTTTTGTTTGCTCCTCCAAGAAATGTTGGACGAAATTCTGTGATTTGCACAAAATTACTGCGTTTTAAATTCCACGCGTTTGTATGCGGTGGCGCACGGCGGCTGCGGCATTGACG
>JARJDR010006434.1:0-17896 GCA_030264135.1 Myllaena sp. GC000078 | reverse complement strand
ATAGATTCGATGTAATAATGTTAACACGGGCTTTGCGATAAACATATAATAACGTTCGTTGGTAGGTAGTGCGAGTCAATGCGATGGCGATGTATCCGCGCAGATGGCGTGAAATGTTTGATAAACACGCGGGGCCAACATATGGATTGCTGGATTCAATCATTTCATTGCATCCGAATCTTGGGTCGCCCGCCGCATTTCCACATCAATTCCATGCAATTACTCACAACCCTTTCTCGTTCAGCAACGCGCACAGCAATCATCATCGCGGAAGTGCATCGTTTTAATTCGCAATGCGCGCACCGGCGAGAGAGAATTAATGTAATAATCGCCGGTCGGCCGCTATTGTCTATCTTTATGCTCCGCTCGAGCACTTTGCACTTGCACACAATAGCGCTGCGCGGCGGACATTGCAATACATATCGAACGCGTCGGAATGGGTCGTATGCAGTGGGTGACAACTTCAAAGTGGGTTTCCATATGCCGATGGAAATAGGCGGTGGTGTTGGTGAAATTGCGTTCGAATTCAATATGAATTGTAAATGGCGCGGCGTTGGAGCTGCTGGTGGTGGTGTATAGGTGCGCAGGATGCAGCTGAATGGCCGGTCCGGCGTGCGCTAATGACAATTGGCCGCCTCCTGCGAAAAGGGTTTGAGCGGCGATGGGGACGAGGACGAGGGGAGAGACAGCCGCCGCTACCCTTACGCCGCCTCCAATGCTGCCCATCGTCATGCAACGCAATAATGGAATCACAACAGCATCCATTAAATTATTGATAATTTTATTCTTATTGTTTTTATACTCAAATCGATATTGTCTAAAACTAGCGTTAGTTTCATCGAAATTGCTAAATCTACAGTTAGTTTGCAATTAATGCCATTACGGTGTTTAATATAACGGCATAATGATCTATAATTAATCGATCTACAATCGATCAATTCCAAACTACATTGAAAATGAAAAAATAAGATCAGAATTAATCATTGCTATGTATTCCCCTTAATGACTATGACGAAACTATGTAGCTCCCTCTTAATTGTTTTAATTTTTCCTTCGTCTACCTTTTCGGGGTGGGCGATAAAACGGGCGCCCTGCACTTTTAGCGCGCTCGACGCGCTCCGCAGTTATCGTCGTTGTGTCGCTGCCGAATATTAGAAACCCGAATGAGATTTATAGGCGGTGTCAAGCTATAAGCCGGCGTCGCAATCTTGGATAATGGGTATGGAGCTGGCGCACCAGCAGCAGCAGCAGCAGCCTAACATGGCGCAGGGAGCGCGCGCGGATCGGAATTAATTAATTGGCTCACAAAATAAAGACCATAAATTCACATAGCGTCACAAATTATGGTGCGCGCCGTTTCTGCCAGAGATAAAGGCTCGCCGGAGAGAGAGTCTGGTGCCGAAATAAAATCGCTACAAGTGAGCAAGCATATCGCAGCCCTTTTACCCCTCCCCTTCTCTCAAGAGCTCGACAATGAAGCGCCAATAATGATGCATAAAAAAAGCTAGGCGGTAAGTATCTATCGTAAGACGCATCTCTCAGTTGCTAACGTGCATCGTTCTAATGAATTTAATTTATAATACGTGCTTGCATTGTGTTAATTAGTTTTTATATAGGTACACACTCACGTCTTATAATCGCGATCAAATTTACATATTGTCTCTGGTGCTTACTTATTTTCTTCTTTGGTTGTTCTTCGAACACGAACATGATATTATCATTCGATTATTTATATGTATATTAAGACGACATGTATGCATTCAGAGGTTTAATTAATACGCCCTCGCCCGTCATCTATCATGCATATCATTCAATCATCGCACCGATAACAGATTGAATGGTAAATGACATCGTCCTCCATTCACATTTCACATTCGAGGATGACGCCAAAGAAAAAAAGTTTTACGTTCCGTTTTTCTTTCGCGCCAACTAGAAAAACCGAAGGCATCAGTTCGGCGGGGAGGGCCGAAAGACGTGTAAAAAAACCTGCCACGCGGATGATATATGAAGAGTGGATGGTTTTCCGCGGCGTTGACGTTCGGGATTGAAATGTATGGGGTATGCTCGCGCGCACCGGGCTAAACCCAAGGGTGGCATCGTTCGCGACAACTGATATTACTTGATGTATCGCGGTCACTTCGTCAAGGGACGCGGGCCGCCGCTGACCCCACTCTCCCGCAAACAAAAAACACACAGCATCCCAAAAATAAAATATAAAAACTCTCCCTCTCCTGCTCCTGGCAATCCCCGCAAGACCAAAAAAATCTAATGTAATAGTTTTATTATGATATGATGCCCTACGGAGATAAAACGTGTGCAAAGTTTGCCTCCTTCCTTTTCCCGGATGATGAACAATATAATAACCAGCGTTCTTCTTCCTTGGCGCCCACGCAGATTTCGATTAGAGGGGGCGAGGCGCGCGCTGGGGGTTTGGGGAAGGATTTCAATGCCGCCCATCATGCGCACGAACGAAGACGAAACGCGTGTACAGCGATGAATATATAAGAGGGGTTAACGCTTTAATATGAAGATTGCTTCAATTGATGGGCCGCTCTGAGATGAAGTCATTTGCAAATGAACATCGTTGGTAATCATTGCTCCTGCTGCTGCTGCTGCTGCTGCTGCTGATGCTGATGCTGATGATGACGAGGGGGGAGACGACGTTGTGGAAAATTATTCGCCGAAAATTATTTAGCATAAAAGGCAGACGCATTCCATTTATTTTCCCCGAAAACGTAATAAACTCCGCACAATTCCGCATGGATGCACAATCAGATTAGTTGCTAACTAGTAGTCGCAGTCGCTTTTGAAATGTTTTTCATCATCGCGTAATTGACAGAAGATAATATACAAACGAAAAATTTGTTGTGATCATTGCGGCGCGGCGGCGCTGAACGCGTTGGAGTGTGCGCACCGGTGGTTTATTTACCCAAAGATCTATTTTCGTTGTAGATGCGCGCACGTGGTAGTAGGTAGTCGTCAGGATAGGCTCAACATTTTGATTTGATTGATTGGACGGCTACCGAATCGGAATAAACACATTTATGAACTGCTTGCGTCATTGCATTGCGGGGTTGGCATTTTTCCGCGCGCGCTGCTTCTTTTTATGTCGATTCGCCGGAATCCAATGCGGAGTCATTTCATTGCTTATGATATTCCAGACTACCGCCGCACGTGGGTGGGTATTGTAGAAAGATAAATATATAAATGTTGTGTTTGTTCTTCATCGCCGAATTTATTACGAGCGAACTTAATTTTAAACTGACCAAGCGCGAACCAAGGCGTAAACATCGATCGATATTAAAATCGATGATTTTATTGCAGGCGCGGCATCGTTTCGGGTTTGTTTAAACAAACGATGATTATGAAATCGGTGTTTATCTTGGTGGGAAATTACGTCAGGTTTGAACGAAAAACATTGCTGCAGTGATGATGACTTAAGTGCTTGAAATTACAATAAAATACGGTAAATTGCTTAAAAAATAATAAGTTAGATTTGAATCGAGTGATTTTTGTTGGTAGACTCAGAACTGTTTGATGTCTCTTGCATTGAGTGAGCATTTATGAATGGCACATCTGTGTGCCGCTCTTATTTTAGTACAATGACAACCGCATCACTCTCGGCTGGCGGGCGGCTGTGGCGTGCTCTCGCGCCACTCAAGAAATAATATAATTAGGTGCGTTTTCAAAAGCGCGTTTTGAGGTAATTTGCCACGCGCGTGCCCCCACCGCACCCGTAAAGCATTGTCTAAAAATACTCGCGCCCCTTGCGCACCAAACAACAACAATACTCAAGCAGCAGCGCCAGTTGTAAGTTGAGCATAGCATTTCTTCAAATTTCGGAGGATACAAAAGTAATACCCATTTGGTTACCCTCAAAACGTGGGACTTTTTGTAAATAATTCCCAATCCAGCAGCCGTAATAATGGCCATTTTTGGATAATTCCTTCCGAACGGCAATAAATTCTGACTTTTTTTTGCTTCCCTCGGTTTTTATTTTGAGCGCGTGCATTATTCACACTCGCATGCCGTGGAATTATGCGTTTTTTTACGCAACTATTTAAAAATAGTGCGCTGATGACTACTGCACTCGAATATATTCCCTAGAATAGGAAGTGCATTTTTTCTTCCGACACCAGTGCGAGATATACATGTCAAAATAAACAATGCGGCCTTTAATAGCCGACGCCGTGCGACAGCCGTAGCGTTCGCGCAGGGCTATTGTTAAGAATTTATAATTAAACCTAGAAGAACTCTCTCCCCGGTGGCAGCAGCCCGAGGAGGAGCAGCAAAATCACTCGCTTTTTGATAATAATTTACAATTACCATTAATCTCCAGCGCGAGTGCGGGTGGAGAGCGAGAGGAGAGGCGTCGTTAATTAATCAAGGCGCGCAGCGTACAAATTATAAAATTGTTGTAATTAAAAGTAATTTATATGTTTGGATGGGCGTGCCCGGTGTGGTGCGGCGGCCAGTTATGCACCGTGCACACACGACGAAGGCGAATCAACACGGCTCGCCAAGAAGCAAAAGTTTAATTAGTTTTGGGATTTTCGGACGCGCAGGGTGGGTGACTTGACGGCCGGAAAGTGAAGGGTTGAAGTTTGCTCGTTCAGCGAAAATATTCACTAAAAACAGTGAAGGTCAAAAAATATCAAGAGTTGCAAGAGTTGAAAACCTGAAAATTTTCAAATCCACCACGAACCGCACTTAAATATTCCATTTTGGCGCATCAGAATCCGGCACACGCTTTAATGCACCAAACGAACCATAGCGAATGCACAGAAAGGCTGTGCAGGACGAAGGAAAAATATTGCCCATCAATCCACGCGCGCGCGCGCGCATGATGTTCATAATTAAATCAACGATACTCGGTGGCGCGCTCATGTATCAATCGCTTGACGAGATCACGAGTGCGCTTCGTTTCGGCCTGGATTGCCCGATATATTGATGGAAATTTATGAACCACAACTTTACGGCGAGCAGGCAATACACACCGCCGCCCGCCGAGCCAGTGCTTAATGCGGGGGTGGAAGGCGGGGTGAATTTTATACATCTGCAGATGCCTACGTTGCGGGCGCGCACGTAACGTCGGCGGCTGGAAATCGCGTTTTCTCCTTGCCGCCGATGCGAGAAAAGCACTTTGCTGAATGCCTGCAAGTAGGAGTAGAGATCTCTTTCTGCTTTCTGAGGCGTCCAAACAGGTTAGTGCAAGGAATATGATGAAAATCCCCTTATACTTATATGTACATATATATTCGCGTCATCCGCACACTATTTCGCACATGTGTAAGTGCCGAAAGATAGTGGCATGAAGGGAAAGAAGAAACGTCCCCCGAGCGCAGCGAACGGCGAGCACTCACTCAAACCAATGTCCAAATCAGAATATTCCCGCGGGCATCTTTCCGCGTGTCGTTTCACGGCTCTCTCTCTCCCCGTAAGCCGATCTTATGCTTTTTATATCATCCACCGCACAACGGTGGAATATTTTTGAGTTGTGGGCGAAACTTTACGTTAAATTCCAGGTTGACAGATGAGTTTTAAAACGGTTTGTGTATCGGAAGCAATATCATAAGGGGTCTGAATCTCGTGGGAGGCTATCCATAAAACAAGAGTAAATGCTGCCGAATTTCTTGAAATTGCACGCCGCCGTTTTTTGCCTAATCCAATTAGGCGACACAGTCTTAACGATAATCAATTTTTATTAAATCGCACACACCGGCGACACAAACACGCACAATGACGATGGCGGCAGCGCGGCGGCGGCGGCGGCGGCAATTCCGTCACGCCAGAAAATTCAATTAAAAGCAAACTTGTGAAGCAAATAGCGACGTAATTTCGCCGTCCAACCGGCCAATACGCTATCGACTGGCGGGCTGGCGGCGGGGTGTGTGTGTGTGTGTGAGGGGGGTGGATGGGTTTGGTAGGGATTTAATGGAATGAAATGTTAACTTTTTTCGCGCCCTGCCCAAATGCACGCAGTCGCCATTAAAAAAGAATATAAAACCATCAATTTGACCTAATGAAATTTACTAATCGGCTTATTAGTGCATGCTGCGCTCTCACCTTCGGGGGGAGGCTACCCCCGCCAACGCACTCTCTGGCGTAGAAACACCCCCCAGTAAGCTTTAAATCCCGCTGTGAACGGCGTCACATTCCATACGCAGATTTATATTTTATACACACGATGCACGATGATGGTGGTGGTGGTGGTGGTGTACACGGACACGTGTGCGAAGGGTGGTCAGGGGGGTGCCAAAAAAGGGACAACGTAGGGTGAGCGCGGCGCGAGCGCAAAAGGGTGGCTTAATTCCATATTTGACAGATTTGTCAATTAAGCGAAATTGCTTCTCAAATTAAATCGAATCCTTCGGGCGCGTCGCATTGCATATTTTCGGGCAGTTTGTGCGGAACGCTGATGCATAGAAAAGTCGCCCGAGATAATCGCGCCCGGCGATCAAATACTTTTATGATACCTTATATCTCTTGACAAATGGCGCGTGCCCGCTCACGGCTGACCCCTGTGCTGCCGCATCTTCGGTTATTGCAGAGAGAGCAGCATCACGTATCGACCGGATCTCGACCGGTCATATCATAACTCAAGTCGGATACCTTTTAGGTGATTAGGGTCATTCGTCAAATACTACCCACCCACACAGCTATAGAAGATATAGATCCGTATATTGCGCCGGCTGCAAACATTTTATTCCGAAATTTACTTACTTATAATTATTTCGGTTACTCTGAGGTCCTGTGAGAGCTATTGTAGACACCAACCAATATTGTCGAAAATTCATTGCCGCACAAACGGGATGAATTCGCGGCCGGCCGCTTTCGTCTTCACCGCGCGCAATGATTCCGAATCACGGTGCGGCAAATTGGACTCGTATTTAATGTTGTTATACGGATTACGTTGCGCGCGCGCCGCCGCCGCGTTATCTGTATCTCGGCCGCCTTGCAGGCCGTGCCGCTAATCTCTTAAGGCGAAGAGGCGGAAGCCGAAAGCGAACACACTTGTGTGTGTCTTTCGATACATTGCCACAACGCGAGGCGATTCGAACATTTCGCTATTGTTTACATCCCTCATTCACCACCACAAGATGAAAGAAGGATGCGTCGGTTAATACCCGCTCGGAGAGAAATGAAAGATTCTACTGATAGCGCTTCGTTTTTCTTCTTCTTCTTCTCGCGCTGGCTTGGTCCTAATAACAACTAATTCCTCTTCGCGCGAGAACGCTCGCGTTGATAAGAGAAATCATATCAAGCCGCCTTCCGACATATTGGGTTGGGGAGGGATTTATAAGCTAACACCCAACGGCTGTTGGCCTGCGGGTGATATAATTTATGATGGTCGCACATGCCCACCGCGGCGACGGCGACGGTGGCGACGGTGGCGGCGTCTTGATTGATTAATAGCAATATAATTTGTAGTAGTACAGGGGCATAACTGGCGGGGTCATCGCCAGCAGCAGCCGACAAGCGATCTCATATGGTCGGCATTGCGACATTAATCATGACATGCTGTGACGTGGCGCGCTGTAGCCATTAATATCGCCGTGCGGACAACACCACCACAGGTGAGTGGAGCAGCAGGAGAAGGTGTTGGCGTTTTTTCGATCTCATTGAAACAAATACTCGTAAATCAAGCTGACTTGACCACAAGTTTTTTTTTAATAAACGGTTATCAATTTTTCATTGAAATATTGAAGTATTCAAATATTCAAGGCGTTTCTGGGGCGTTTTTGGGGCATTGAAGGCGTCCGAATAAATAGGTAATCGAGGTGTCAGCAATGATGTGTTGCACGTCAGGAAATGATGCATCGATAGTGAATCAACACCATTCCGCAAGCATTCATGGCCATATTTCAAACATTTCCTTCTTGCAGCTCCCTTTGCAGAGTCAACCCCTCGACAACACACACGTGCGGCGGTGTCGTCATAAAATCATGATGCAACACGTCTGTTTTCGGGTAGAAAGGACTCACCCTAGACGTCAGGGAGTTACTTCATCATTTTCGAAGCACAACGCACAAGTCAGAAAACCCTGTAGATGTTCCTCCCCCGTTCTTTTTGTACCTCGAAAGGCATTAGCCGTGTAAATCATCGGCATCGTGAGCTAATCAGATCGAGGTAGATTAAGCGATAAAGGAAATTATTAATTAAATACACTCGGCGTTCGTTTAATAGAGTCATTAATAATAAACGATTTGAGACAGGTGCGTGAAGGCGGTGTGCGGCTACACATCATAACCGCTAATAAAGTTATGAAGTGTTGATTACATAATTATACGGTAAACAAGCCCACCAAGCCAACCAACGATGCGCTCAACGCTTCCTTAACGCTGGAACAAAGCGGAAGCAGCAAGATTGAATGATGAAGCACTTATGCGTTTTTAATTACACATTTTCCACATAAATTTATGTTCGTGCGCGCTCACGCCTAATTACAAATTACTCTCGGCAAAGCAGAGTATTTATATGCGGAATTAATACGGCCCGCGCGCAACTTTCGGAAACACACCGGGACTAATCAAGATGTAAACGAGCGAATTATGCATAAATTTCGAGTGCGCCCGCGGTTCGTTGCCACCGGTCCGGCCGTGTGCATTGTAGTGTGGCAATGACAGGCATAACAAAACCGTGTTTTATTTTTAACGAATTGAAACGATGCGAACGAACGGAACCAACTGCGTGCGGTGCCGGCGTGTGGGCGCACAATTTGTTCCTCACCTCGTTGAACAGCACAATGCCTAATATTAATTTTTATCTTGCGATGGATATCTTGCAGCGCACGCCACGCGGGCGAGTCAAAACACATAATTAATAGTTGTTCTTTCATGCTTGGGTCCACATTTAAACCCATCGCGATATAAAAGTGAAGAAATGCTTGTCGACGATTAAGCACTCGTATTTTGAGCCTGAAATGATTTGCAACAAAACATTGTGCATCGGGAAACGCATAAACCGCATACTTATCGCATCGTCGTGATACGCAACGCCTCGTCGACTGGGTGGGTAGTGCTTGCAATGACCGCGGTCAAAGTGCTGACATGATATTCACATTTGCCGTTGGCGATTATCGCGCGGGGTGTGCGGCCAGGTAGTGGCCGTAACACAGGAAGCGTCCAGCCATCCAATGCTATTACACGATTACACCATTTACAAGCGCATCCCGCGCGCGGGTCGTATTGTTGCGCTAAAACACGATTAATAACTTAATTTCTCGCGCGATGCGGTCGAGCGCAAAACGGAAATGCGGACTGTCGTAGTATCATGAATGCTTTCTTACATTACGCGTTTTATTATAATGCTTTGTTTCAATAAAATAAAACGCAAACAGAGCCGGCGCTCCTCCATCCATGTCAAGTAAGGCGTGATAGGAAGAGAGCCAGGTGGAATTAGAGACATTGATTGTTCTCATATACTCGTAAGTATGTCTTTTTCCTTCTTCAACGAACGCTCGCTATTTGTTTGTAATGGTTGTGTGAAATAACTGA
Organism: Myllaena sp. GC000078; assembly: GCA_030264135.1. Lineage (NCBI taxonomy): Eukaryota > Metazoa > Arthropoda > Insecta > Coleoptera > Staphylinidae > Myllaena > Myllaena sp. GC000078. The sequence goes on along the minus strand of JARJDR010006434.1, from coordinate 8,399 downwards.
AAATGAACTCAATACCTTACTTAAGCAAAGTGATTTCATAATAAGACTAGCGATAATATAAGTTCTTGCCTGCCTAGTAATGTTGATTTCGAATGAGAACACTTACATGATGCTTGGCTAAGTAACCTACGTTGGCCGTAGTTTTTTATACCTATAAAGAATAAAAGACGGAAATAGGATTGTAAAATTGTTTCCGGACAACGGGATTTCGCCTGCTACACATTTCTGCTGAATATTCCTCGCGAGCGAAGCAAACAATAAAAAGGCAACCGATAAAAGTAAGTGCAATCAAAATGTATGTACCTACACCAACGTATGTCGGAAGAAAAATGTATTACAATCAAAATTAGCATGCTTATTGTATGAGAGTTAACATTTTAGGGTAAAACTCACCTGCCGCGCCTGTCGCATCGCTCGCCAGCGGATGCCAAAGGGTGAACAGGTGGATGCATGCGCACCCACAGCCTAAGAATTAGCACTTAATCATCAGCGGAGGGAGCCAAAAGGTGTCTTCCTGCCCATGTACGCCCACGCCATGCATTGATCATCTGGCAATATGTATTTTACGCTCGCCGCACATATTGTATGCTAATTGCGCGGGGCACACGCATTCAATCCACTACGGAAGTGGAACGGACATAAATCGTAACCTTTAATAAATTTAATCGCCTACAAGCATTTTCACTTTGCCATTGATGGCAGTTGTAAGTAGTTAGTTGGTAATAAGAAATCTGCAAATACTACGTGCTTACTAGGTATAGGTGCGTTTTGGAATAATTACAATTTATAAAACGCTCGCTCGTTTGCCCCGGTCGGGCAGCCAACCACAACCGCAAAGCACTCGCATGAAGCATCCTAGGTACTCATATCTAGCGCCGAACGGCGAACGCCGACGCCGTCGACTTATTCTCAGCTAGACACTTCATTTGTAGTACGCGGTTGGTCGGCGGTTTGAAGGCGGTAATTAGCGCCGCGCCAGCTCTCCCACCCCGGCCACCCGCAACCCACCGGCCGCATGGCAGGATGGCAGGCTTTTACGAATATTAATTAAAAGCGTTGCGCACGAAGATGGCGCAGGCGGGGGAGTTCGGCGCCGGAAGAGCGCACCGCGGGTGTGGGAGGATATGTGTTATATACGCTTCCAGCCTATATAACGAACGTCATTGCAACAAACCATAATTCAGATCTGTATCGTGCGCCCCGCGCGCTCTCTCTCCATAGAGGTGTATCGTTTTATCGCTCGTTTGCCAAGGCGCTTCGTTTAGTTTCCTTCGCACACACAATGCTGCGAGATATAAAATATTACCGCAGTATGTTATACCTAAGTGTTGTATCTATGTATGTATATGTATATAAAATGCGAATGACTCTAATTGTTTGATTGTGCGATATTTAGGCCTATTGTCTAGGTGCTCTGTTTTTTTTTCTGCAGCTGAATTTATGACTTTCGTACACGAAATACATCCGAATACATACTTTTTACCCATGTAGCTCGCATTGGAATATAAAACAATATTGTAAGTTGAACGTAAAGAAGTGAAAAAGTCCTTTAGTGTAACATCCCGGAATATTCATGCGCGGCCGATTGAATGCGGCGTTTGATTGATGGCCTTTGCGCGATTTTTATTGCAGATAGAAAAGTTAGATCGATTTGCGGAGAATCGGTCATCGTCGGAGCGGTCTTTTCATCTCCCTCCCGTGTTGCGTCCAGGCCTAGTCCGAACGAAGGCTATTCATAGCGGCAATTCCATTCAATAGCGGCCGCGGCGCCCGAAGGAAAGCTCATAGTATCGATATAGCCAGCCACTCATATCGTGCACAAGGGCCAATTTTTATATATCATTTTTCTTCCGATATCCCACCAGCTTATCCCCGGGTCGAATCTTTATAGTATCGCGTATGTACCGTACCAATTTTTATGACTCCCTTACAACGTCAAATCGTTTTGTTTGTATATAGCCTATTCTCTTACTTGTGAAGAAAAAATCAACTTGATTGATATCTATAACACTTAAGTATGAGAACATTTTGACTGGATGGGAAGCGTCCGCTTGGTTGAAATCAATCAGCCGATCGACAGCCGCGTCACGTATTAATGTTTCGTTGGACGGGTTCGGTTTTATTGTCCACCCAATGGTGCACGTAGGTAAGTAGATGCATGCATATAGCGTTGTTAATAAAGTAATGCCGGCGCCCTGCGTGTGCTTCGAGCGAAAGAGTTAAAAGTCGTCGCGTTAAATGCATTCAACGCAGCGCCGCGCTGTGCCTTTCGAATTCTATTAGCAATCCGGCAGATAAAAACAATAAAATGCGCTATTTAAAGACACTTTAAAATCATCGTTTGCTCGCGCATCGCCAGCCCGTTATTAACTGAATGGTGTGCGTACTTACCGCTGCGGTTCGAAACGATGTGAAGAGCTGATTAGGTAAATCTAGTCTTGTTTTACCTAAGTCTTATGTTAAATATATTTTCTTATGTAGTTCTATTACAACTTGGTCTTTTTTTTCTAGCTCGTTTCGATGATGTATCGAAAAGCGAGCAAAAGTAATATCAATAATAGATATAGATAAAGGCACATCAATACATTAAACCACGCAATAAATTTCATATTTGTTGTTTCAATATCATCGTCTTGCCCGGCGCCGCTCCCGGCGAAGAAGGATATGAGATGGGAAGCTGGTGGGCGCCCGCAACGCGAAACATAACTCAAAAAGGAAACCAATAAAATCCCTAAAAAAGCCGGGTCATAACTTATGACTTCAATGCCTACGCGTGGGTGGATGCGTCCCTGTGTATGTGTGTTTTCGCGATGCGTGCAAGCCGCCTCCCGACAATATGACATCTTTTCATCCCTCCCGAATGACTCCTTTCGTTTGTTTGCGCTGAAGGTAATTTCTCCAACGCCGTTGCTTTCTATGCCATCAAATAAATACGCGGCCCGCCATTAAATTAAATTTTGCAGCACGAATATCACGAAATCAATAAGAACGCGCGGCGCACTCGGCCATCAATCGCAATCAAACTCCCCGGAGGAGGGTGGAGAGTGGAAATGATATGTGCAGCGTATGTGGAATGCGCTTCATATATCTATATAACATCTAGGTTACTCTCCGCCGTGCGATAAGACGCGCAAAGGGCGGCCTGTCACACACCGCCGTTGAATTATCGCTCCAGGTACTGATTGCTGCTTATGGCCAAGCCGCCGCCCTCCTAATACGTGCAATATTTTAGTAATATCTCGATAAAACCGCACCATGGCCGTGCTATACGCCTACACACCGACTGCTATCGATCGCAGGACGGAGGACTACACACCCTCGCAACATTATCTTCGCCGCCGACCTTATCATTCGGTGGTGGGCGGCCGGGGTGGCCAGAGTGGGCCACTCGGACACCCATGCGGCATGCGATATTATTTATATTACATTTCACATGTGTGTAACTCCTTGATTCGCGTGGCGCTGTGGATGATTATCGTCTTGATAATGAATGCCATGTGGTGTATGTGATTCTTGCTAAATTTATACCAGTCCAGGCGCTGTGATAACGGGTCATTAAATAAAACAAAAATAGAATCAACACAATTCATTCCGTATGCGGAGATTTCATCGTTGCGGCGTTAAAAAATCGCCAATTAACTACACAATGAAGTTAATTACGCTGCACAGCAATTAATTTTCTTCCCGAATAAAATGTTAGCAATAATAAATATGCTCGGAATTGAAATAAAAAACGCCAAATTGATTGCGAGAGCGCGCTTGATTAATGAACATTATGTTTAGTCAATATCGTTGGTGGGGCGGGGGAGAGGGTGGCTTGCCAATGAAATAAAATGAAATGCATTTCGGTCATTAGAGGTGTCACCGGATCATTCGGCGTCATTCGCGTCGCACCGTGCGCTCTTGGGGAGCCGAAATAATAAATGTTACCAACGCTGTATATTAATGAATTTGAAGCTTAAGGGCGCAATAAGCAAAAAGGACGTTAATGAATACCAGTAATTATCACACCGACCATTGATATCAAAATGTTTTAGGTATGTAGGTGATTGATTTAATCCGTTTTAGCCTTAGCAAGGTATATGTAAGTGAGTGGGGGATGTAGATGAATTAAACGTATTCTATAACACATGCCATGGGGGTAGTCATATTCCAATTTCGGCGAAGGGGAGAGGCAGGATATTAATGAGGGCGTCGAGCGTGAAATGACGCCGAGTCGGACGCTATTAACGGATTAGAAGCAAAACGGGCGCGAGATTCGCCGCTTCATATTCCTCTAACCTAAGGGGAGCATATGTAGGCGCAATCCGATCTTCATCCCCCTCGCAGCGAGTCCCAAAAAATTACATGCAAATAAAAGTTGCGGAAAATTAATTCACTTAATTTCACCGATGGCAATCTAAGAAAGCGTTTGAAGTATGTACCGTATTGATTATGGAAGCGAATGCGATTATAGAAGTATATTTTCCGATGATCTGTTTTGCCCCCGCCTCCGCCGCGCTGCCGCTGCCGACTTCCATTAGGAAGATTAACGACTGCAAAATTTTATATCGTTCGCCGCCGCTGCCGCCGCCGCCGAGTAAGCGAGCATTTCCATAATGAAATAAAATAAGAAGCCAGCCAACCAGCGCCAAGCCATAATAAAATATAAAGAGCGAAAATGGTAAAGATGGCCGTATGTTTTATGCCACGAACGGAGCGCCGCGCCGAGTTTTTCCCGCGCGCCATACTTACCACTTTATGCTTTTCTTTTTATATTTGCTGATATAAAGTAAAATACTCAACGCGCGACGAGCGCACGAAGAGACAATGACGTCGCCTTGCGACGACGACGACGACGACGACGACTAACAACTGTATATTGTGAAATATTTTCATCGAGTTAGATAGAGGCAGCTGGGGCACGCGCTGAAAGTGACTGAAGCGTGCGCTGAAAGTAGCTGGCTGGCCTGGCTACGTGCAGCGGAAGACTTCCTTCCTGCGCCAATAAAACTAGCGGCCGGTGCCGCTGGGATGCTTCGTATATTTCCCCACTTACACTTTATGGTTTTGGCGCAATGACGATGCGCGAAGCAGAAGCAGAAGAAGATAAATCAGTATCAGGTGGGGCACTAATGTTTTTCTTATTCTTTGGAGAAAATATCAAAGTTCCCGCTAAAAATGGAACGGAAATGGAATTAATTACTTTAAATCATGCAAAAAATCTACGAAAGCCGTTTTTATTTAATTCAAAGAGGGGGCGATGATAATATATAAATGGCAGATGTGCAAGCGCCTAAAGCGGCGAACGCATACAATTAATTTATGAAAATAAGGTGCGGTCCGAAATCGGGTGCGCGCAATGTGAGCAGGTTGGACGAAATCCGGCGACAGGCGACTTAATGGCTTCATTTTAATACACGCTCACTAATTCACAATTATTTATGCTTCGCCGCGCGTATTCCCCCCAGACATTTTTTAAATTTCACTCCTGCAAAAAGTATAACTCATATGGACAATAAGAGTAAGTGTTTTGCATGCGCACACGCAAAGGGCGATGATGCCGCCGATGATGATGATATCGAGGCGTGAGGCGTGCCAAACACGACCCCCTTTGATGTATCATAATCGCTGCATGCGCGATAAACGCACCGTGAAATTATGATTAATTGATAATGTCACGGCGCGCGATCCAAACATATTAATTGCTGTTTGCGCAAGCAAAGGGGTCGCGGCTAATGAATGCAACATTGCAGATTTTTGCACCCATTGCAATCTATCTGCCGGTCGGCCGCATACTTATAAATACCGCCAAACGCGAAAACATGTTTGTGCGTTTTCGATCGTGTTCGTTATGTATTGAGCGCGAGTTATCGACGCACTGTGCTAATAAATTCCTAGCGCCCGATTGAAATAATGTCGAAGAAGGTGGTTGATGTTGGCCTGTGTGTACGTGAGTGTCCTTTAAGCCATGTCACACACACACACCACACTCATTCCTTTCGCCCCGCGTTGAGCGCGTGTCATTATCCTCGTTCTTTTTTGCCAACGACGGCCGTCGACATTCGCGCGCACGCTCGCAGATCTCAAGCCGCGCGCGCTCTTCTCTTGGCGGCGAACTAACGACAACACGGCCGGCAGATATAATAAAGCTCTCTGAAGCTTCGATGCTGCGCGCCACGGCCGCGAGCGAGAGAGGTGCGAGGCGCGTATGGCATATAAGTGAAAATTAATGGCATCCACTGAAAAATAACAGATATACAATTGTGTAATAAATATTGAGGAGTTGTAACGATATATATGCATATATACAAGTGTGTGCGGCGCAGCAAAATGGTGGATGTGCATACCATCGACGACCGAAGCGACGATCGCATTTGTGGTTCTTTTTGCCGGCCCGTCGCCGTTCGTTTGGTTTCTACGCCTGTGTATGCAAATAGTGGGCATTTTTTTCTTCTCTCCCGCTCGTCTTTGTTAAGAAGCCTCGGCGGCATTGTGGGAACATTCTTTTGATGCATTTGCTTGCTTTGTCTTGCTTTGCTGCCGCGAATAATACTCAATTAATTTTGATGGAAGATTTTCTCTTCGAATATCGTTTCGGTAGCGAGAGCAATACACAAATAAAATCGAAATCGCCGTCCTGTCCGTCTATCCCGATGTTTGCGTTTGACTGCGGCGTTTGGGTGCTCGAAAACAAAAGCAATCCAATATCCAATAAAAATAAAACTATGCGAAAGGAAATAAATATTGTCGAGCAGGGTCGGCGGCCGAATGGTGACATTCCCAATATCCTTGCCTCCCCGTCTATTTTCCATACACTCCGTTTGTGATGAACCATATGTGCGTCCAGCAAAACCATTGACTTTGCCTCTCTTTTTTCAAGGGGACTGTAATATTTCCCTCGTGTGCAAACCCCTCGGACAATGATCTACGGCCATACCGTCACGTTCCAGGACAATAACCACATCGCTCCTCAATTTCCACCGCTAGATAAATAACCTAAAAGTAATTAAAGACTTTCTTTAATTGCGCTTAACTGATCGCATGCACTGATTTAATCAGATGCGCGCTATCATTGCGGTGGGAATCGACGATCGACAGGCTAACCAACCAACCGCCTACGCGAGCCGCAACAGCGCGTTTCTTTTTAAAGCTGGGACCTCCGACGTTGGACCGATGCTATCAGACACCTGGCCGCGCGCTGGCACGAGGTCTTTAATAACACCTCAAGCCGAAGAAGAAAAAAGGCGTCAGACGATGGTGTCGCATTGAGATCCCAAGCATCCCATTGCCATCATCACCATCATCATCATCATCCAGCTAGCCGCAAAAAGAGCGCGCCGCCAGCCAGTTCATATTAATGTCACACATAGCGCTTGTCAGCGATGTGCATACTCGCATTAATCATACGCGTTTTATGGTCAGACAACTATATACACAATGTTTTAAACGGCGGCGTGCGCGCGCCAAATGAGCAACGCTCCGCGTTAAATATAAATGTTTATGATGTACACGAGACGCATCCGAAGCAGGAACGAGGGACATAATACGTGTGTATTATCAGCCGCGCCAAAAAAAAATTGCGTCCAGCCGGCCTGTGGACTGTGTGGCTTATCGCGCAGCCGCATCGGTATGACGAATGCTCACGCGCAAAAATCGCGAATGATAAATAACTGTTGAATGCGTTTGTCGCACCTCCTGGCCGGCGGGGCAAAAAGCGCAGCCAGCAGCCAGCCAGCTCCCCGCTGGGCTTAACGAGCGAAATGAGCGGTATATAAAAACACCTGTTGTGTGTGTCGCCCGTTGTTTGTAGTCGCTGTTGTTGTACAGGTTCGGCGTTGTTGTAGTTGGTTGCTTGGATGCATGCCGCGCATCGCAATCGAAAGAGCTAAACGCCTGGCGAGCTGCTGTTGCTGCTGCTGCTGCTGCTGGAGCAGAAGAAGAAAAGAGAGCTTCGGTAGTACACCTAGTTGTCGGGCTTTGTGGCGGCGCGCGCCGGCTCGTTATGGCCAAAGTTAACCCCGGTTTGGCATCGCGGTGTGCACTGGTTTGTACGTCTTCTTTGCAGTCAATTTTCAGACACACGACGATTTTCCTCACGCGTATAAGGCGAGAAGTAATGGCTAACAACTGACAGGATTTCAATATGTATAATTTAACGTCCTTCATATTAATAATAATCGATTTTGAAGGTCGAATTGTGAGTCTTTCTACCTATTTGATTAGGAAATGTATTTAAAATATTCTGGAGCAGGTTGCCACCCAAGGAAATTGTAACAGTACAAAGAATGGCACGAGGACAAAACCAAAAACGATTTCCGATCATGTATACATGCCATGCACGCGGCCGATTGTTAGATACGTCGTCAATCAGCGGCGCGCGGCCATGCCCGTGGTCATTTTTATTGATGTGTAACAAG
>JARJDR010006429.1:0-10612 GCA_030264135.1 Myllaena sp. GC000078 | reverse complement strand
TTCAAGTTACGTTACTCAAAGTCGGTCAACGGACGTCGGACAGGCGAACAAGTCAGCGACAGGTATGTAGAATTATAGCGTGCGCAAGTGACTCACTCCGTAAATTTCTATGAATTTCAAGCTTGCGGGCATCAAATTAATTCCTTTCCAACTCATCTTAACTGCTTAAATCGGTGAATGAACGGAATTCCGCGTAGGTCAGCGAGTTTAAAAGAAAAACTACCCATTGTCTTTTCGCGTGGCGCGTATTTCGAAAATTTCCGGTCATCGATCGGATGGTCTGGTCTAACCTTGAGGGTTCTTCGTAAAAAGAGGGTCAGCGCTCCTAATCATCAAGCGGTTCCTAGAAACACACATCGCACATTCGGTTTCACTATCATCGGTGCCGCAAACGTGCCAAATGTGCCAAATTCCTCGTTGCATTTATCACCAATTCAATTTCTAGACTAATTAAGTAACTAGTAAGTTTGTAGTTCGTAGTAAACTCCTAATCATTCGCTAATTAATTTAATTATAGTAGTGACACACTCGTCAAATTATGCACTGTGCTAAAAATAATCACTTGGCACATTCATTCATCAAACGTTGGAAGTTGGAAGTTGGAAGTTGGAAATGCGTGATTTATGATGCAAAATGCTGCAAAATTGTAGTTTGGTTGAAAGTGCAAAGTCTTTCTCAGGCTCAAACACTTCTCAAACGTTTTGCCAATTGCATTCATTACTAAACTTGCGTAATTTGATTGGTGTTTGAGGTGCACTGATTTGTTCCTCGAAATATAGTTAAGTAAGTTAAGTAAGATTTCGCTCATGATTCGGCCTCGCTTGTCTGCTTCTAACGTAGTCTAACTAATTGTAAGTCTGATGCAATCACGGTTGAGATTTCGAAGAAAAATTTCTACGCATTAATCAGTAATCCGTACTACAATAGAAGAAAGTATTAAGTAGTAAAATTTTTGGGGGAATTTCCGTTGGAATTGCATAACATGACAAAACCTTTACCGCTTTACCTCATCGTTATTATATGTACTGAGTCAATATTGGCTGCAATTTACACATCATCATGACGGCCCGACATTGAACCTAATACGCTTTATTTGCTCAAACCGTCATTCAACGTGCGCAATCGGTAAATTTCCCCCTCATTTCCAGAACGAACGTTTTCCGTTGGGTTCCGAGGTTCATTTCTAACCCTTTCCAGTAAACTGTTTAAAAGTTGAACCGCCATTAGACGATTAGACATTGGACAGAGATAGAGATAGTTATTAGATGGTTTTTTTGGGGAGTGATGAAGAGCGATGTGATTTTTTTGTTGGTGATGGGGTTGGCGTTATCCCCACTCATTTTGCCTGGCGCCTCCGCGCGCTTCGCATAGCGTGTATGGTATAAAATCGTCGCGACGCCCGCCGCGTTGCTTATTCTATTCACCGCATACAACCAGGCAGCATAGCATAGCGTATGATTACTGATAGAGATTTGCTCTCGCTTTTGCTCGCTTTTACTTACGTATTGTGTGACTTGTGCGCAACAAGTGATTGACTCGTGCGACTGTGCGACCGAAATTCGGAACCAACAAATCGGTGGTTTAGTGGTTCGAGGGGGGTGTTGTTAAATTTAAATTTGGACAGAAAACGTAACACGTAACGATGAGAAAGTTTGCGGCTACGCGTTTGGTGGTGCTGCTCGTCGTCCTGCTGAAGTTGTCCTGCATGGTGCGCCACAGTCATGCCAAACCACTACTGAGTCGGTGAGTACTTTTTTCATTTTCAAATCTAACTCTTTTCCCTTAAATAATTTAATAAGAAAATATACCAGGTTGATAGAGAATTTAATAAGCTACAAAACTACGTTTGAGTTTTTTGAATATTTTAATTACTTCGTTGGTAATTTATGTTTTAGTAGAGTGGTGATAGAATCGGGGGAAATTTCTATCTCTAATCTTTGACTGTAGATTTCAATAAGTTTTTCAAAATTGATCTTTTATTGAAATATGGTATTGGATGCGCAATTTAATTAGCTATCTATATTCGTTGGCTACGTTAAAATATTTTAATTAGTTCTCTGGTAATTAATTCATAATGAGAGTAGTTGAAAAAAAGATTGAAAATTTCCATGTGTTACGTTTTGGGATGAATAGTAATTATTGTTTTAGCATTAAATTATTATTAAAATACGGTTAATTATAGTAAATTTATCTGGCAATACAACAGCATTATTTTCGATTATTTATAACAATTAGTTGGGGAGTAATAAATTATAGAATAAACGCATGCGTTTTGTGATTGTTCTCGCAGGGGGGGATTAATAGTAGGATAAGGTTTTACGAATGCGATAATTATGCATTTAATATAATAATAATTGCATATGATATTGACGTTGATCTGATTTCTCATATCGCCAAGTAAACTCAACTTTTACTATTATTTACCATACACGTATTGTGTATTGTTATAGAATATAATTTCGCAGTTTTTTTTATTTCACTTTTAATCTGGCGCCTGAAAATATAAAAATTTCCAATAAAACAAGAGCAATCCACATCCGTTATATAGTTTGTTCGAATTATAGCAATTGACGTATGTACGTAGGTTTACAACGGCATAAAACAACAGCGTAGTGTTAATAAGCATTGCGCAAATGTATAATAAAATATAAATAATAAACAGGAGGGACTCGCAAATCGCAAAAGAGTGAAAAGAAACGTACGCGCAGATTGAATGAGAATTGAATTGATGCCATTCAGCGGCACTGATAAGCGGCAAAATTTATGAATATGAATACAAAATGTGTCGCAATTGGATGTGCTAATCGCCATCGGGAGAGCGATAAGCTAAATATCGCCACACAGTGGGCACAAATGGAGGAGAGTGATGATGAGGAGAGAAAAATTACGATGATGATAATTGAGATGATGACATACGCAGCAGCAGTCAGTATTCAATCAATTCCATTTATTAATAAGCCATAAATTATATCCTCGCCGGCCGCCGAGTGATTTGTTGCGATAGTGTATATCGTATCGTACACTTCCTGTCCATGCGGTTTCCATGAGTTGGCGATTTTTTCTTTTTCTTTTCTTTTTTTGATCTATTTCGAGCGCAAAACGCATAATGTTGGGCGCATAATTTAATTTCGCTTCGTTTCTTTGATGCGCCGCATTTTTCCCTTCTTTCCTTTCTACGTGTGGAAATCTGAGAGAATGAGAGAAAATGCCCGAGTAGTGCTTTGATTCTTGACGCAGGGGAATTTTCACGTTTGTCCTTTGACTTGAGAGGAACTTAGTTTTCCTAGCAGGCTTTTTACTAGAAGAGATCTTCTTAACTATTACTCTATTTTTTACTATTACCCTTAATAAATTAACCTTTAAAAAAAGAAAAAGAAAAAAAAGTGGGTTTTTTAGGAGTTATTCGGCACGTGGACCGGAAATGAAACAATTTAGCGTAAAGGCGGCTACACACAGTCATCCCTTATCTACTCACAATCAGTCTCAGTAAGTTGCGCATCGTATTTTCCGCGGCACACATAGATAACAACGTCAATTAGGACTTATAATATTTGCACAAAACATATGCGCCAACAGCCAACATATGTCGTTTGCTGTGGGACACGTGCATGAATTCAAAGATATGTTATCTCTCGTTAGTTTTGGGTAATAGTAGGTAAATTACACCTCATCAAATCATTGCACTATTAATAACGTGTCTGCGGTTGTCGGCGATAATAATTAGATTGTGTTTTCCTGTTTTCCACCCCATTTGCTTTATGCCAAACGAAACCCACATGCAATACGCAATACCACTTCTTGGAAAAGTTATTTACATACTCAAACTTACTGCGATTTGTTGAAAATCGTGTTCAACTTTTAATTGCCATCTTTTCAGCTCTTGAATGGTTTATTTATAACTTTTTATAACTTATATTTTATGGCGTTTATAAGATGACTTTTGACGTTGATAAGATGATTTTTTTTTTTGGTTATTGGCGATTAGCAATCGACAATATTAAATTGTGAATTGTAATTCATTTCGAAAGTGGATGATATAAGTTTGGTTGCGGATGGGTTCATTGTCATTTCGATTAATTAACGATGCGAACGGTGTGGGCGGCGCAGCCTTGGGCGATACGCACACGCACGGCGCCACGCATAATGATTGATCATTGATCCAAATTTAACGATCGCATTTATTAATCGTTGCAAACGACGTGCGCGATGTAAGTACGATGTTAAGCCCCGGCTCCGGACGAAGGCTATGAATTTTTCGGCGGTTTCTTTATACCGATTTGTAACCCAATTTCGCACAACTTGATTGAACTGGATGATGCTGATGATTGAGCACTATTATTAATTATGGCACGCTTCACGCACGTCATTCACACGCTTGACTGGCGCACATGTACTTACGTAGTACGCATCCGCATTTATTTATGTACTTTATGATAGTAAGATCGTAATAACAATAATAGAAACAAGATGAGATATGGCGTGTTGTTGCGCTGGACCAATGGCGAGCTCTCGTTTCGGACCAAGCCTCTTGCTCACGTGACCCAATAAAAAAATGTACTCAGTAACTCGGTATTGTTAGCTGCAAGTTAAGATAGGGTAAAGTAAAGTAGTGACCTGCGCAACTCGGCGATAAAATCGATTTTAGTACCAAGCTGTTGCTAGCCGTCGGTTGGATTTGCTTGGATTTGCATATCAGACACAATTTTTTAATAGGTTTTTTTTTGCGCGGTTTGTCGTGTTGCAGTGTCAAACGTATTTCCGATCAGCGGCTGGCCGAATTGGAGACACTCATCGCTCTCGACAAGCTCAAAGGCAAGCTCATCACCGTTCCCGCTGGTATTGGACTGGATCCCATGAAAATGTAAGTTAAAAAACCATTTTTCCGTAAATAATTTAATAATAAATATACTTGGTTGATAGAGAATTTAATTAGCTATAAAACTACGTTTGAATTCTTTTAATATTTTATTTACTTTATTGGTAAATAATTTTTTACTAGAGTGATGATAGAAGTGGGGGAAATTTTGATCTCTAATGTTTGACTCTTCATTTCAATAATTGTTTCAAAAATAACCAAATATTTCAATATAGCAATAGATGCACAAATTAATTGGCTATCCATACACGTAACTTTCGTTAAAATATTCTTATTAGTTTACTGGTAATTAATTAATGACCAGCGTAATTGAAAAAATTTTGAATAATACAATAATTTGGGTAAATTACGTTTGACTGTGAAATTAAAACATTTCTTCAATAATAATTTTACATTAATTCATATCAATAGATGCGCAATTTGATTGGCTATCAATATACGTAGGCTTCCTTAAAATATTCTTATTAGTTCACTGGTAATTAATTAATGACCAGCGTAAATGAAAAAATTTTGAATAATACAATAATTTGGGTAAATTACGTTCGACTGTGAAATTAAATAATTTCTTCAATAATATTCTTACATTAATTTATATCAATAGATACGCAATTTAATTGGCTATCTATACACGTAGGTTTCATTAAAATATTCTTATGCGTTTATTGGTAATTAATTAATAACCGGCGTAATTGAAAAAATTTGAATAATACAATAATTTGGGTAAATTACGTTTGACTGTGAAATTAAATAATTTCTTCAATAATAATCTTACATTAATTCAAATCAATAGATGCGCAATTTAATTGGCTATCTATACACGTAGCTTTCGTTAAAATATTCTTATTAGTTTTCTGGTAATTAATTAATAACCAGCGTGATTGAAAAATTTTTGAATAATACAATAATTTGGGTAAATTACGTTTGACTGTGAAATTAAATAATTTCTTCAATAATAATCTTACATTAATTCATATCAATAGATGCGCAATTTAATTGGCTATCAATACACGTAGGTTTTGTTAAAATATTCTTATTAGTTTACTGGTAATTAATTAATAATCAAAGTAATTGAAAAAACAATTGAATAATTTTTGTAAATTTGGGTAAATTACTTCTTTTAGAGGAAGAAAACGACGTGCCGACCCCAACATGCTGGCCCAGCTCTTCACCAACGACCTCCTCAACCGCGCGGTTGAAGAAGAAGAGGAAGAGGACTTTGATGAAGCGATTGAAGACACCGAAGCCGAGTTAGCAGCGCGTTTGCAGAACTTACGGCGTATGCAGCATCTCCGTCGGCGGTACGCGGACGAAGAGCGGCGAAACGAGCGCCGACGGTTGGAGCACCAGCAGCACCTGGTGGAGAGCGACACGGGCGGGCCGGGAACAAACGCCGCCTCCGCCTCCGCCGGAATTAGCAGTAGCGAACGATAAAAACCTAACCTTTTTCGTTTCTATCGTTTACGCTGAACATCCTGACAGTATTAATTACTTAATTGACTCGCCATCTTGTTTCCGGCCCATTTAGATCGGAACTGGATCAATATCGCATTCATATCAGTTATCAGTTGGATAAGACGAAAAGAAAAAAACAAGTCGGTGTGATTATATGACTGTGTGCTCTCAGTATTTTTAGTTTCTAAACCTAGTTCAATTTTTCTGTACTTAAGTAGTCAACCTTAACCTAACTTAACCTAGATTTAATTTATTTATGTATTTATTTATGCTAATCGATGGAATCTCGTAATCAAATTCACTGTTGTATGAAGATGCTGATAATACGGATGTAAAATACTATTTATTGAGTGTTGATTGCTGGCATATAAATAATAATCTGAAGAGATATACGCATACAAGGTGTTTGCTTTTTCGCATCCGGGGGGGAGGGAACCACCGTTTGGGCGTCGATGGTGTACTCCGCTAACGGTCGACTCCGATAATGGCCGACGGCCAACCGTCGTTGCCGCTCGTTTCCTAGTGCGTGTTGTAAAGCGCATGCGTCGTGGTGGACGTCAACGAGAAGTTGATCGTTAACACGCTGTGTACTGTGCGCGCGCCTGCTGCTCCTCTGCCATCCTCTCCACGACATCATCATCATCATGGCGATGCTGCGATCTGCTGCTGCTGCTGCTGCTGCTGCTACACTTTAAGCGTCTTACTCGTGCGTCTTACATCCGGTGTGTGGTGTGTATAAACAGACTCTTACCCTCGTTACCCTCCAACGCGAGTGCTTGGTGAACTGTGGTGAACCTTCACCACCCTCCTCCCCTCCCACACCTGTGCTCTGTGTGTGCATCGCGCCGCATCCACCCTGGATTACCACAGAGGTGGTGGTCGCCATCGCCAGCTGGTGCCAGCAGCACGCGGCGCACCACATGCCGCGTCACCACCATGAACGCGCTCAACGCCACCGGCGACCACATCTACGACTTCACCTCCGACGAGAACATCGTCAAGTGGAAGGGCGTGCTCATTGCGGCGCTGAAGAAGGTGCTCGAGCAGGTGCATCCGTCGCTGGTCGCCAAAGATGATGCGCTCGAGTATGTGGAGAAGCTGTGTCTCCGCCTCCTGGGCATGCTCTGCGCCAAGCCCAGTCCCATCAGTGTACAGGTAATTTTTTTTCTCCTTCAAATCTTGCAATATTTTGATAGAAAGTTCGAGAAGTTACATCTATAAACTGGTTTGGTTCTGGAATGCTGAAAATTTCCTTATTTTCAGGATGTGGAGGATCGTGTGCAGAGCACGTTCCCGAAACCGATCGACAAATGGGCGCTGAGGGAAGCCCAGGAAGCCGTGCAGCGCGGCAAAAAGTACAAAACTGTGCTCCCGGTCGACAAAATACACAATCTACTGCAAAAAGTACTGATTTCTAACTTTTTCTCGCTTAAAAACCAGAACTTGACTGGAATTTGCATTGATTTTGAATAGGAATTGCACCTTTGCAAATTTGACACGGCCGTCTCGCTGTTTCTCGTCGCCGTGTTGGAGTACATATCGGCGGACATCCTCAAGCTGGCCGGCAACTACGTGAAGCACATCAAACACGTGGAGATCACCTTTCAGGATGTGCAGATCTCCATGAACGCCGATAAGGTAAGCATATTCTTGTACTTATTTTCATCAATTCACATACATTACCAAAACCATTGATTTGGACCAATGAACACATAAAAAATGCGCTTAACATTGGAATTTGTGTTTGATGAGTTAAACGTTTTGGTTGGATTCGTTGGATTGATCTATATATATATAAATGGAACGGGGGCGAATTTGATTTGATCGGTGGTGGCGAGAGAAAACAGTGCGAGGGTGTATTTCTTGCTTAATTCGCTGGAAAACTTTTTGCTTTTCACGCCCGCCCAACCAACCTCACTCAGACCACAGCTATGGTAGGTAGACCACAAGTCCCTTCGTCGAGAACCCCCCCAAAAACCTCCAAGTCAAGTCATTAAGCGCATGGTCGTAATACTTGTGGTTGTTGTCTCTGTTAACTCTTTGGTTTTCTTCCCCCATCCTGAGGCTTCTTTGCATTGGTGTTTTTTTTCGGCCGTTTTACCTTTTTGATCATTTCCGAAGAGTGTTGTTCGTTATTCGTTGAGTGTTGTGTGTTCCTTTGGTGGATCTTGGAGCACCTTTCACAGTGTTTTCTTTCTTGGCTTCCTTCCCTTTAGGCGTTGATGGACATGTTCTACCAGGACGAAAGCGGTGCGCCATCCACCAGCGCACCGGAAACAACTGTCTCTTCACTAGTGGCACCGTCGCGTGGGTCTCTTACCTACGAAGAGGTCGTCCGGGAGTTGATGGCGTCGGAGCGAGCCTACCTACGCGAACTACACATGATCATCCGCGTGTTTCGCGAGGAGATCGTCGGTCTCAAAGCGGATGCGCGTCAACTAGACGCGATCTTCTCCAACATCATGGACATCTACGACCTCACCGTCACACTGCTTGGGAGTCTCGAGGACGTGATGGAGATGGCGCAGGAACAGATGCCCTACGTGGGGACATGCTTCGAGGAGCTCGCCGAGGGCGCCGAGTTTGCTGTTTACACCAAGTACGCGAGTGATATTACGTCGCCGGCGTGCAGGGAGACGCTCAACGCGCTGCTCAGCAAGTGCGAGCAGAGCAAGACGGTGATGACCGCCGGACAGGGGATGAAACTGGCGTTGAAATACTACCTACCCGCATTGCTCATGGGCCCAATTCGGCATTGCTTCACGTATGAGGAGTACCTTAGGTTGTTGATCGGGTTGTCGCAGGCGCCCGAAGATAAAGAAGCGCTGCAACAAGTCGATGGATTGCTGATTCCGTTGTTTGCGTGCTTGGACCGATCGCAAATCCCACGCGCGTGTTGTACCCAGCTGCATGCTCGTGCCCGTCGACAGGCTGCCATCGAAAAGGTGCAAGAGTTGGAGAGGAACATCGAAGGCTGGGATTCTAAGGACGTGGGGCAATGCTGCAATGAATTCGTCCGTGAAGATTTTCTCATGAAGTTGTCCGGCAAACGTTTGACCCAGCGTAGGATCTTTTTGTTCGATGGCTTGATGATCCTCGCCAAGCACAATTCCCGGCGAGTGTCTTCAGCTCACGCTAACCATCCGGAATGGCGTTTCAAGGAGCATTGTCACATCCGGAAGTTGGAAATCATCGACCATGCCGACACCGATGAAGTGCGGCATGTTTTTGAGCTGGTTCTGAGGAATGAACCACCGATTGTCCTGTGTGCGGCGTCCGCCGAGGAGAAGAACTCCTGGATGGCTGATCTGGTCATGCTCAACACCAGGTCAATGCTGGAGCGCATCCTAGACAGCATTCTCTCGGATATTGAACGCAAACATCCGTTGAAGCTACCCTCACCGGAGCTCTACAAGTTTGCCGAACCCGATTCGAAGGAGAACATCATCTTGGAACAGCGCGAAAACGGTGGTGTGCCACTGATCAAAGGCGGTACACTACACAAACTCGTGGAACGTGTTACCTACCATATTTATGCAGATCCCAAGTTGATGCGGACGTTTTTAACGACGTACCGCTCGTTTTGCGCGCCCATGGAGCTGCTGGAGTTGCTCATCGAACGCTTTCACATTCCCGAGCCGTCGTTGGTGTACGAGGCGGATGCGGGTGCGAAGAACTCACAACGCGAGGATTGGAAGCGTTACCGCATGGAGTATTGTCAACCGGTGCAAGTGCGCGTACTCAACGTTCTGCGTCGCTGGGTGGACGAGCATTTTTACGACTTTGTACGGAATGCTGACTTGTTGGACCGCTTGTTGGCTTTCCTTGACTCCGTCACCGAGAAGAACATGCGTAAATGGGTGGATTCGATCCAAAAGATAGTCCAGCGCAAGAAGATGGAGCAAGCTCAACCGGATGCGTTACGTGTGCGTACGTATGTGATGGATGTTAAGTACCCAGAGCATGAATGGTACCTAACGCAGAAGGAGGAGGAGTTCTCGTTGATGACTTTGCATCCGGTGGAGATTGCGCGGCAGCTGACGGTGTTGGAGTTTGATCTCTATCGCACGATCAAACCGTCTGAGTTGGTGGGATCAGTGTGGACCAAAAAAGACAAGGAACAGACCAGTCCTAATTTGCTGAAGATGATCAAGCATACCACCAATATGACGCGATGGTACGAGAAGAATATTGTCGACACGGAGAACTTTGAGGAGCGTTGCGCGGTGGTGAATCGCATAATTGAGATTATGACCCACCTGGATGAGTTGAACAATTTTAATG
>JARJDR010006427.1:0-62476 GCA_030264135.1 Myllaena sp. GC000078 | reverse complement strand
TTTATGGGGCGCGGGCCCCCCCGACACCCCCCCCCTCCCCCCCCCGCCCCCCCCCCCCCCCCCCCCCCCCCCCCCCCCCCATCCACTTATCCCGTGGACGCGAAATAATGCGAATTGGCAATACAGCAACTCGACCGAATCGAATTCTGGCACACGCATTGATTGCTTTTCATGAAAGAATAGCATATGTGAAATTCGTGCTTGTTTATATCTATAACTTCGTTAGTTTGCAATACCACTTTATAAAGTTTCAAATTTGAAATACATTTATGAATATACAAGTTAAACAAGATCCACGAGACGTTTGTTGTAGGTCGGAGGGTGAAAAGTCATACAGCTTTTGTAGATTATAGGAACATAAGCGTATAGCTTTTCCCCTTTTGACTTGCAGCACAAACAACGTAGGACCATCTCTCACAAAAACATAATGTTGCTTGTCATCGTTATGGTCTCGAACAAACGAGAATATGTATACAAATATCGATGCGAACGCACTCCATAGCTATAGAGAATAGGAAACCTAATTCGTGTTGCATTTTTGTACGTAATACAAAGCGGGCAGCACATACGGACTGCTATACAACATTGTAATTATTGATTTTTGCCGCATTCCGCCGCCACTAACGGTGCCACGTTTGCGCCGCGCGCGCATTTCGTTTTCCGTCTTGTTGCAGAGATGCTGTAATGCGATGAGCATCAACGACGAGGCCCCGCTATGTGCCGCATAAAGCGATGGAGTCTTACGACCTATTCGGTGAAGATGGCGCCGGCATGTTGGAAGGCCTGCCCGAACTGGGCAATGATAATTTCGAATCGGCGGTGACTGGCGCGCGCAATGCCAACAACCCGCCGTTTCCGCAGCAGCAACAGCCACAGCAGCAGCAACCCACCTACTCGCAGGTATACCGAAAGGGAAAGGCGAAGGAGTCCGCGGCGGCAGCAGCAGCACACTCTCATGCGGCCGCGTTCCAGATGCAGCAGCATCAGGACACAACGCCGCTGCAGAAGCTGGCAACGTTTGGCGGCGGCGGCGAATTCAATCACATGGACCCGACCGCGCAGGGAATGTACGCGGCGCAGGGCTATGGCGCCGCCGATCGGCCCATGGGTCCGCCCGGCGCCGGCTATCCGCAGCAGCATCAACGGCAAGTGGCTCGTCCGCCCGCCCCACAAGGGGGGACGAGTCAGTATCCATACCAGCCGGATAATATGTACTCGATGCCCGATCAAATGAGTAAGTAACGCCGTGCGTCACGGTCCACACTGCGTGTATCACGACAATGTCAAATTGCGAATTGTGCAGGTATGCAAGCAGCAGCTGCGGCAGCCACGGGATGGGGCCAGCACGCCGGCTACCCAATGCATCGCTACCAGCAAATGAACGCTTACCGGCAACAGCATATGGGCTACCAACAGGAGCAGCCAAAGCAACAGTACCCGCCGACGCAGCATCCAATGATGCAGCAGCCGCACCAGCCCAGCTACCCGATGCAGCAGCGGCACGCGGCGTCACACTACCCGCAGGGCAGCGCGTATCCCACCGCTGCCGGTCAGGCGTACGGCGGCTACATGCACCAACGAATGCCGCACCACCACCAATATCCGCAAAGCCATCACCAGATGGACATGGGTGCCGCAACGCAGGCGCAGCAATATAATCACATGACGCACGCGCAAGCGATGAGCCACGCGACCCATGCGGCTGCACCCACCAGCCACATGGGTCATCCGGCCGCTCAAACGCACGGCGTTCCGCCGGCGCAGCAATCGCACGTGCCGCAGTCGCACGTGCCACCTACGCATGCGCCCCAAACGCATACGCCGCAAAGTCATGCACCTCAATCACACGCGGCGCAAAGTCATGCGCCGCAAACGCACGCACCTCAGTCACATGCCCCACAAAGTCATGCGCCGCAAACCCATCCGCAGTCGCATGCGGCGCAGCAGCAGACGCAACAACCGCCTGCACAACAGAATCCAATGGTTGGCCACCCGAGCATGGTCGGCTACCATCAGCCTATGCAACAAATGCCACAGCAGCAGCAGCAGCAACAACAACAGCAGCAGCAGCAGCAACGCACCATGGAGGTACCGCCGGCGTCCGCCAGCCAGCAATTCCAAGCGAAGCACAGTCAGAATCCAATGGGCAACGCCAGCCCGCAATACCGAGCGCCCTTCCCGCAGCTCTCACCACAGATGTCTCCCCGGCCGCAGATGTCTCCACGACCACAAGCGCCTCAGATGTCACCGCGGCCGGTGATGTCGCCCGCCAAGCCGAACCTCTCGCCGCATCCGCAAATGCAGCAGTCGACGCTCAGCCCACGGCCGGCTACAAGTCTGACACCGAAAGCCAACGCTTCGCCGGCGCCTGTGCCCGGCTACTCGCAACAAAGCACGCTGCAGGCGCTCGAACAGATGGTGATGCCGCCGTCTAGCACCAGCGCCAATGAATACCCATACCAGCGTGGTCAGTTGCCGGTGTCGTCACCGCTGATGCGCGGTATGGATCAATGGGGTCCACCGCAGCAGCAGCAACAAGCACCACAACAGCAACAACCTCCGCCGCAGCAGCGACAGCAGCATGTGCCGAGTATGAACGGCATGAACATGATGGATCAGAATCCAATGGCGCAAAGTCAGCAGCCCATGCCGCCCACGCAACAAACGCTGCCACCCACACCGAATCTACCTGCCAGTATACACAATACTCAGATGAGCATGTATAAGGAAGATTTACGCGCTGATATGAAAGTCCAGCAGCAGATTGGCATGCCGCCCGAACTGAGCCAACAATCTCAGGTGCAGCAACAGCAGCCGCAGTCGCAAGTGCATTTGCAAGCACAAATGCAGGCGCAATTGCAACAGCAACAGGCACAAGCACAGATGCAGCAACAGCACCATCAGCAGCAGCAGCAGCAGCAACAGCAGCAACCACCTCCACAAATGCAAGCACAGTCGCATCAACAGCAACTGCTGCGTAGCGAAGCACAACAGGAATTGAGCGTGCAGAGTCCCACGACGAGTATGCCGGATAAACTTCCAAGCAGCACAACTACGCACGTGGATGTGAACACATCAAGCGGTGGCGGCGGCCTTGTGGGCTTATCTTCGTCGCATCCATCAACGCCAACGCCGTCGAGTACAACCGACGACCTCGCTAATAGCAGCAGCAACGCTGACAATCTGCTGCCTGACAAACAGAACGATGACTCTCTCAGCAGCCAAGGCTTCTCGGACTACAACACGGTATCGTCCATTTCCCAAATGTACCAAACGCAACCATTGTCACAACAGCAGCAGCAGTCGAAGGCAAAGCAAATGGACGATCTGATGCCGTCGTCGGTTTACTCCCAGGACGGCTCGTTGAGCAGCGGTGGCGGCACGCACGACGTGGGTGACTCGCAGATGCTCCAACAGCTGGGCCAGACCCAGAACACGGCGGCGAGTCTAAATCAGATGATGGTTGGACAGCAAGCGCCCGCCGTGCATCCGATGCAACAGCAGCATCAGCAAACGCACGGTATGCAAATGCCGGCACAGCAGCTACCTAGCATGCAGCAATCGCAATCCGCACAACTCTACGATCAGACGTCGCAGTTAATGGGCCCCAATGGTATGTCGATGGGTGGCCGGGGTATGCATCAAAGTATGCCACAGCTGCCCCATCAGAATATCGGCGGCATGGGCATGACGGCCATGCAGCAGCAGCAACCGCCACCACACACGATGATGCCCACTGAGAATATGGGCTATCAACCACCGATAAGTCATCACCAAGAGCGCGCCGCACTACAGCAGCAATTGCAGGAGCTGTACTGCATGCCGCCGGCGCCGGAGCATCAGGAGAAGATCGTGAACCTTCAAGAACGCTTGAATATACTCACGCAGCACGAACAGACAGAGCAGTGCAACGGCGGCGCACAATGCGTATTGCAGAGTCCCATTTTCACATCGCCAATGATCGACAGCCCGCAGGTGACGTCAACGACGGGCCGAGGCCGAGGTCGTGGCGCTGCCAAGACGAAAAAACCGCGCAAGCACAAGGGCGAGAAAGGTTTGTCGCCGGTGTCGATGCCGATGTTGAATAGCAACATGCCGCCACAGATGCAACTGCCAGTGTCCGAGGACTGCGTGACACCCGGCGCGGGTCTCAATCTGCATTCCAGCGAAATGCATGAAATCACCGAACTTGGCTCCGACCCGTTCGGCGACGACTTCGACAGCGATAAACCGATGAAGAAGCGTGGCCCAAAGAAGGGACGAAGGCCGAAGAGCGATAAGGGCGAGGACGGTAAGCTACCGAAGAAGGAGCGCAAAAAGCGCGAGCCAAAGGAGATGCGCCAAAAGCGAAAGTATGTGCGCAAGAACAAGAAGGAAAACGACGATAGCATCACGGATGATTCGTATAATCGCAGCTTTGAGAACGGCGACGATTTGGATGCGATCGATAACGATGTGCACAACGACTCGATTGACCGCGATAGCGACTCGAAGCCAATGTCCGAGGCCGAGCCAATGTCTGAAGCGGAGCCCATGTCTGAGGCAGAGCCGATGGAGAAATTGGAACGTGTCGAGCAGGTGGAACCCGAGACTACGACCGGTTCATCTCCGGATCCGCCAGTTCTGGAGCCGGAAGAAACGAAAACCGAGGCGGGCGACGACGATGACGAGGAGGAAGAGGAAGATGAAGAGCACGCCGGGGATGACACGAAAGAAGATGTCGAGGAAGCGGATACAAAAGAGGAGCCCGAAGAGGAAGAAGAGGACGAGGAGTCGAAGGAGGAGGAGGAGGAAGCACCTGAGATCGATTCACAGACGATCGAAGGTGAACCGAAAGAGGAGACTTCCCCCGAGGAACCCTCCACGACGGACGACGCTGAAACGAAAGAAAGTGCGCAAGTTTCGGCTGACGACCTCAACGACGAAATTAAAACCGAGGAGGATGTAAACTCAGGACACAAATCGGACGAGGCCAAACTTACCGACGAAGATGAGAAGCTTGTGGAGGAGGAGATTGCACCTCCGAAGAAGAAAAGCGATAAAAAGAGATCGGATAAGCACAAGGACAAAAATAAGGATGAGTATGCTTTCGATGATAACGCCGAGGGCAAAGAAGATGCGCCAAAGCGACCACCACGTCGTTCGCGACCGAGCGGCAGCAGCAGTTCGCGGCGTAGCAAGGGCGGCTCGAGTAGTTCACGACGCAGCTCCGGCCCACCAAAACCGAGGCGGAGAAAGGGTGCGATGGTATTGTCGGACGGCGAAGGTGAGGATCTTGTGGCTACGCCACCCTCTTCGCCACCTCCAGAAGAAGATAGCTCGAATAAGCGGCGATCTGCTCGTAATACGCAGCGCAAGAAGTACACCGATGATGTTATGCTGCGGTTCAGCGATGAAGAGGCGCCACCACCGAGCAGCTCCAGCAAAAGCAAGAAGAGCAGCAGTGGAGGTGGCGGCGGCAGCAGTTCTTCGAGTGCTGCGAACAAGGAGAGCAAAGAGAACAAGGACCACAAGGAGAAAGAGGAGGCACCCGTGGTTGAGACTAACGCTAATAAACCGAATTTTGTGTATGTGAATACTACAGAGGAGGACAGTATGGTCGTTCAACATATTTTGATATCGCGAATGGGCAAGAGACCTAAAAAGCCACCACCGCCGCCCCCACCGCCAGAGCCTCCAAAAGAGGAAGTAGAAAAGGCGCCTGAAAGTGTGGTTCCCGAAGGCGAGGAAAAGAAGGAAGATGACGAAAAGCCTGAAGCGAAGCCCAAGGAAATTGGTGATAACTCTGAAGAATCAGAGAAGCCAGAACTGGGAAATGAAGATATCAAAGAAAAATCTGAAGAATCTGAAAAGACTGAAAGTGATGATACTAAGAAAGCAGATGACGCAGAAGATGCAGAAGACCAATCGGAAGCGATTACATCCCAAGTGGGATCTCCGACAAACGCACCAGAAACCTTGGAAACAACTTCAGACAACGCGGAAGAAGTATCCAAAGTCGGTGAACACAGTGATGTTCAGATGCCGGAACCAGTTGTGGAGGATGCTGAAAAAATGGATGTCGATCCTGACGCCAAGCCGACAGCAGCTGCCGAAGAAGTTAAAATGGATACATCGGAGATTTCCGCTGAGGTAATTTCCGCAAGTGTGGAAGAAACGACCTCAAAAGCCCAGGATAGCATCGCCTCACCGAAAGTAGAAGACCAAACATTAGAAGAAGCTGAAACCCCGGGCGTTCCAGAGGCACGCAACGATTCTTCTGAAGAAACGAAAGTTGAGTCCGAATCTGAAAAGACTTCTGTTGCTGGCGATGAGCCAAAAGAATCTGAAGAAGAATCAAGCAAACCTCTTGACGTTGAAACCCCGGTGAAGGATTCAACCGAAGAAAGCGAGACCAAAATCACTCAGGAAGAAGAAGGGAAACAAACCGACGTTAAGAAAGAAGAGGAGGAGGAGGAAGAAGTCGAAATGATTGATGTTGAAGAATACTACGTGAAATATCGCAATTTCTCTTACCTGCACTGCGAATGGAAGACCGAGGAAGAGCTTTACAAAGGCGACAAACGCATTCAAAATAAGATCAAGCGATTCCGACAGAAGCAGGCATCACAGATGAATATCTTCGAGAATCCAGAGGACGAACCGTTCAATCCAGATTATGTCGAAGTCGATCGCGTCTTGGACGCTGCCACGCATACTGATCCTCTGACCAAAGACACCGTGCGTCACTATTTGGTCAAATGGCGATCGCTGCAATACGAAGATAGCACCTGGGAGCTCGAAGAGGATGTCGATCCCGATAAGATTAAGCAATACGAGCGTTTCAGCAAAGTACCTCCGCGCTCGGAATGGAAGTCGCGTAAGCGTCCCACGCCCGAACAGTGGATGAAATTGGACGAATCACCTGTCTATAAAGGTGGCAACATTCTGCGCGAATACCAGCTCGAAGGTCTCAACTGGTTGACTTTCTCGTGGTATAATAACCGCAATTGCATTCTGGCCGACGAGATGGGTCTCGGTAAGACGATTCAGAGTCTCACTTTTTTGCATGCTGCGTATCTATTCGGCATTCGAGGACCATTCTTGGTCATTGCACCGCTGTCTACTATTCCGAATTGGCAACGTGAAATCGAAAGCTGGACTGATATGAACGTGGTTGTGTATCATGGATCGGCGGCAAGTCGCAACATGCTTCAAGAATACGAGATGTACTATAAGAACGATAAAGGGAACATCATCAAGGATATGACCAAATTCAACATACTGATCACGACATTTGAAATCATCGTAACAGATTTCGCAGATCTAAAGCCTTTCAACTGGCGCATTTGTGTGATCGACGAGGCGCATCGTCTCAAGAACCGCAACTGCAAACTGCTGGAAGGATTGCGACAGCTCAACTTGGAGCATCGCGTTCTCCTGTCGGGCACTCCGTTACAGAACAATATCAATGAATTGTTCTCGTTGCTGAATTTCTTAGAGCCCACACAGTTTGCGTCACCCGAGTTGTTCCAGCAGGACTTTGGTGCGCTGAAGTCCGAGATTGAGGTGGAGAAACTGCAAACACTCTTGAAACCAATGATGCTGCGGCGGTTGAAGGAGGATGTAGAAAAATCTCTGGCACCAAAAGAAGAGACTGTTGTGGAGGTGGAGCTAACTAACATCCAAAAGAAGTACTATCGTGGTATTCTCGAGAGGAACTTCTCGTTCTTGTCGAAGGGCACCACGCATGCAAACATTCCAAATCTGATGAACACGATGATGGAACTCAGGAAATGTTGTATCCACCCATATCTATTAAATGGTGCCGAGGAACAGATCCAGTATGACTTTAAGCAGCAATACGGCGAGGACTCAGACGCCTACTACAAAGCGCTGATAAACAGCAGCGGCAAGATGGTGTTGATCGATAAACTGCTCGCGAAACTGAAAGCCAACGGCCATCGCGTGTTGATCTTTTCGCAGATGGTGCGTTGCTTGGACATCCTCGAAGATTACCTCATGTATCGCAAGTATCCATTCGAGCGCATTGACGGCCGAATTCGCGGTAACATGCGTCAGGCGGCGATTGATCGTTACTCTCGGCCCGACTCTGATCGCTTCGTCTTTCTGCTCTGCACGAAAGCCGGCGGTCTGGGAATCAATCTCACTGCGGCCGACACCGTAATCATATACGACAGCGACTGGAATCCACAAAACGATCTGCAAGCGCAGGCGCGCTGTCACCGTATTGGTCAGCAAAAGATGGTGAAGATCTATCGGCTCCTCTGCCGCAACACTTACGAACGGGAAATGTTCGACAAGGCATCGCTTAAACTTGGTCTCGACAAGGCAGTGTTGCAGAGCATGAATACGTCGCAGGGCAAAGACTCGGGCAATAAGCAATTGAGTAAGAAAGAAATCGAAGATCTGCTAAAGAAGGGCGCATATGGTGCGCTGTTGGACGAAGATAACGATGGCGATAAGTTCTGCGAGGAGGATATTGATGTGATCCTCGCCAGGCGTACGCAGGTCATCACCATGGAGTCCGAGAAGGGCTCTACGTTCAGTAAAGCAACATTTGCCGCAAGCAACAACCGTTCGGATATCAATATTGACGATCCGGACTTTTGGAATAAGTGGGCCAAGAAGGCCGATATTGATACCACGGAGAAAGACGAATCCGAAGAATTGGTGCTGTCTGAGCCCCGTCGCCGCACACAGATTAAACGTTACGGTCACGATGAAGCGGCAATCGACATGTCTGAGTTGGAGAGCTCTTCGGACTCGGATCTGGATGGTGACAACGTCGGCATTGGTGCGCGAAATCGCCGCCGAAAAGATAAACAACGCAAGCGACTTCGCGGCGAAGAATACTCGATGAATCGTGACATCAACGAAATTGTTTACGGCAGCTGGGCGAGGCGCGAGTGTTTTATGGTGGAGAGAGGACTGCTCACATTCGGTTGGGGCCGCTGGCCTGAGATCCTGGCGCATTCACAGCTGAGACGTGGTTGGCGCGAACAAGATGTTGAAGATTGTGCCCGAGTGATTGTAAGTAACCCAATATTTCTATTCAACTTTTACTTAAAATGATGAAT
Organism: Myllaena sp. GC000078; assembly: GCA_030264135.1. Taxonomy (NCBI): domain Eukaryota; kingdom Metazoa; phylum Arthropoda; class Insecta; order Coleoptera; family Staphylinidae; genus Myllaena; species Myllaena sp. GC000078. The sequence continues at coordinate 53,396 of JARJDR010006427.1, read as the reverse complement.
AACATGCTAATTTCGAGAGCATTCTAAGATGCATCAATGAAAAGAACTATTCTTCTCACTAATCTGATTAATGATGTATTCATTTTTGTGCCAGTGTAGTATTCGCACATTTTAAATGAAACTTTCACCCGCAGTTACTCTTTTGCTTGCGCTTCTACCGTGGTGACGAGAAAATCCGCTCGTTTATCTGGGATCTCGTGGAGCCGCTCGAGAATGGTGCTGAAAGGATTGCCAAGAACCACCAGGGTTTGAAAGATCCAGTGCCACGGGGCGCCCGCAACAAGAAAAAGGGCGGCGGCAAGCCCGGCCTCAGTGGAGCAAGCTCGCCACCGGCAAAGGAACCTAAGCATGCTGCCATAACCGATCCAAATCATTGGTCCAAGAGCGAGAAGTATGATGGGGATATTTTCCTGGAGAGCAATTACAAGAAGCACCTCAGTCGCCATGCAAACAAGTGAGTTGTTTTCCTTTTTTTTTGCCGGCATAGTAATATTGCTCAGCAATAAGGTATTAAAATAATTATTTGATGGAAATATTGAAATATTTTTTATTTATAGGCTTTTGTTGCGTGTGAGAATGTTGTACTACATCAAGCACGAGATTATTGGCGATCTAGTGCAACACATTGCAGATGGTGTCAACATTAGGTACGTACCAGGCGGACTTTGCATTTCATTTATTCGTTCATTCGTTTCGCCGTTTTTTCGTTGTTCACTCTCGCTGAAACGCGGATACCTGATGCATGCGCTAATGGTGGCCGATGATGTTGGCGTTGACGATGGTTGCGAAGGCAAAGAGAGTGCGCTTGAAGTGCTTTTGATTTTTGACTTAATTCATATCAGTAAGTTCACTCACTTACACAAATCACTTTCGATTCGAACGTTTGTTTGTTTGTTTCGTATTCGTTTTGTGATTTCGACGGGTCGACAGGATTGTTGATTGAAAACCCTGTCGAGGTTTGCAAAGTGAATGCGGTCGCTTATTTTTTGGTGCTTTTTCACCTTAACCCTCAGTCATTTGCGTTGTTACCATTTTGCCGAGTTTCTATGTTTTATCATAATTTTACAATACAACATGCAGTGCAATTCACAGCACAATCACATAAGTATACCTACGGTCACGGCTAGAATGCGAGTCGTAGAGATGACGCTGACACAATCACGGTCGAATCGTAAGTTCTTCTCAAGTTCTTTCAGTGTGTCCGCACTTTCCGGTGTGATTGACAATCGGAATAAATACAGAACAGGGTACGGCACTCGGCAATACGAACGTCGACTAGCAAAATTGATTGAACAAAATTCCTTAACGCGCGTCGTATATGAATCGATTGATTTCAATTTCGCAACGGCATTCGGGGAGATGACGGGTGGGACGGTCGCGTGTACATCCTTCGAAATTGTGATTTACTTTGATTTGAAACCAATTGGCTTCTCTCACACGTGGTGGATATTCGCAGTGCCCTGCCCATAAATCCGCCGCAAACGGAGCAAATGCCGTGCGAGTGGTGGGACATCGATTGCGATAGGTCGCTGCTCATCGGCACGTGGAAACACGGCTACGAGATGTATCCGGAGATGCGCGTCGATCCCGCCTTGTGCTTCCTCGCGCGCTGCGGCCCACCTAGCGAACGCGAACTCAGCTCGACGGCGAACGCGTTTGCGATCGCCGGAGCCCAACCACCCACACCCGCACCGTAAGTACCCGCTTTCCCTTCACAGTTTATTTCTATCTCGTGCGATTTGTATGCCGGATTCGGGCAACAATCCCTCCAGATGATTGACATCTAAATGCCTGATGGCATTGACGGTAGGTCTGAAGAGCGCAGCGATAAAGCCCAAAACCTGTTCTCAGCTTCAGCTAAAACAACAATACATTTCTCGATTTGTCGGTGTGCACGTACATGATTCTTTTTGTTTTGTTTGATTTTAATTGTCCTGGTTTCGTCTAATGTGTTTTTGTCTTATTGAACGACTACTAATCTACTCGCAACATTAATATCGATACTAATCTGGAAGTAAATAACAATCTTTTTGGGTTGGCGATGACGTAAACGCAACGAATGAGTTTCAGACTTTCTGATTTTAGTGACGACCTGGACGATGAGAACTCGAACGAAGAGATGTCCAAGAAGACGGAGAAGTCTGACGGCACGGAGCCGTCACCGGGTCCTTCGGCGGGCGGTGATACGCCAACGACCATTGATACGGTGGACGTTGATGAACCGATGGTGATTCTTGAGGAAAAGAATATGTGGCCGACTGCCACAGATTTGAACACACGCCTGCGACGTGTGATCACCTCCTATCAGCGCACAGTGCGCAAAGAGGATACCCCGACGAGAACACCACCGCCGCAACCAGTGACGTCCGTCGTCGTCGTACCGCAGCCGCACCAGCAGCAACAATTCAATCAGCAACCACAACAGGCGCATCAGAACGCGCCGCCGAAGTCAGCCACACCACAGCCGACTGGTGCTACCATCATAAAAACACCCAACACCAAGGGAATGAAGGTAACATTCGTTTAAATTATTCAATTTCTCGATCATTTGATCATGCTTTCCATCTAAATTCATCGACCAATCATTGCCGCTACAAAACAGTTGAAATTTTGAATGTTCGATGTGTACAAAAGTTTTAAGTGTTTCTTATACCCTTTTCTCTTGAGAATTCTTAAGAGTAACTCAATTTAGTTGGGTTTGCTAATGTTTTTTATTGTTGGTGATTTTATTATTGATGGTGATTATTGGCTGCTATGATTTCGATGAATTTATTTTGGTGCATCTCGCACGATCGCACAATTTATTTTTCCTATAAATGGTGCATGCGTGTCGATCGTGTGATGTATGTCAGCGACACGTGGTTGCGCGAATCAAGAATGTGGTAGAATGTATGTGTATGTACGTAGTCAAAACGTGCACTCACTCTCCAGCAGACGAGCGGTGGTGGAGGCGCCGGTGATCAGTCCAATCCGTTGACGAATCCGTTGGCCGCGCTCGCGCAGGTCTCCCAGCTGGAGGGACGTGATCCGGCCTCGTTGGGCCTGCATGGTTGGGATCTTCAGCAGCTCGCCCTCTATCTTCTGGTTAGTATCAAAAGAATCCATATAACACAAGCATGCCCACCACTTTATCAAATATAATTGATGAGGTAATTATGCAAACATATAAAACAGAGAAAATGAGCCGATTAAATATATTCCGTTTAACGTAATTGCGCATGAAAAAAAAACACCGTGTCGCAACAAACCGCAAACGCGTAATAAAATAATAATGCCATTAAATACAAATAACTTGTCTAAAAAACATTAAAAATTACGTGGCTGCCCAACGGTGTAAAATGCGAACGCGTAGCGACGAACGTAGATATGTAGAGAAATTTATTTACGACCAAGGTAAGTTAGTCTCTTCTCTCTGTTGCGTGTAATTTTCATTATTCCCTATACCGTTATTCAATCATTCAGTTTCTCATTCCACGTTTTTCATAGAATGTTAAACGTCGCTTCACTTACGGCAATATATTGATTTTATTTGCCGCCGGCATTTCATTCTCTCTGCCTGCATTGCCGGTGGGCGCCTAATTACAGCAATTAGGTGGTAATAATCGAATCGATTCGCGGCTCATCGCGCTCGCACATGGCGCCACTAACCTTCCCGGCGAGCTTCATTGATGTTCTTTTGTGTTGCATTGCTTCGCAGATGGAGGGTCAGGGCAAGCTTGACACTGCAATGCTGCGCGTCAAAGAACGTCAGCAGCAGCAACAGCAAGCAATTTCGAAGAAATGGACGAAACGCGATGAGGCTGATTTCTTCCGCGTCGTGTCGTCCTACGGAATCAACTACTATCGCAAGAAGAAAACGTTCGATTGGAACAAGTTTAAGCAGCTCGCCAAGCTGGAGAAAAAGACTGAGGAGGAGCTAACCGAATATTATAAGAATTTCATTGTGATGTGTAAGAAGCAAGCAGGCGTGAAGGTAGACGACGAACACTATGACGCGACCATCGAGCACATCACCGAGGAGAAGGCACGTCGTACTTTGGATCGTCTGGACCTGCTGTCGAAGATTCGCGAGGAGGTCATCACGCATTCCAAGCTCGATGATCGACTTAAGGTGTGTCAGACGTCGGCGGACATGCCGGACTGGTGGGTACCTGGCAAACACGACAAAGATCTTCTTCTCGGTGTTGCAAAGTAAGTGTTGGAATTAATTTATTAAACTCCGCACTATAGCTTTATTTTGTTTTGTGCAGACATGGTTTAGGACGCACGGAATATTATATTCTAAACGATCCTGAATTATCCTTCCAAGAGATTTTGCGTCGTAAAATCCTTCTCGCGGAACCTGAACGTATTGACACCAAGGATGCGATCAAATCGGAATTCCGTGAAGACCTACTCAAATTCGACAAGAACGAAATTCTTGTTAAGTTGGAGAAAGGCGAAGGCACATTGAAAATAGAAAAGGTAGCGCTGAAGAAAGAGGACGATAAACCAGAGAAGCTCGAAGAAAAAGAGAACAAGGTCGAATTGACATTAATCAAAACTGAAAAGGAAGTCCAAGAAATCGTTGAAGAGAAGAAGGAAACTAATAAAGAATCCGACGATAAACCTGAACTCATCGAAGATAAAAAAGAGGCTGATAAGATCGAAACTTCTGAAGTCATACCTAAAGATAACGAAACAAAGGTGGATGAAAATGAACCTGTCGAAGTAGTTGCGGAAAAGTCTGAAGAAGGTGAGACGTTGACTAAACCTATTGAAGAGCTGGAAGAAATTGCACCGAAATCGGTTGAGGAAGTCAAGAAAGTCGATGAAGCCGAAATTGCGGATGTAAAGCAAATTGATGATGAACCAAAGAAGATGGAAATTGATGAGATGGAAAGCGAGACGACAAACAAGGATGAAGCCGAACAACCTATTGAACCGACAACCGATTCAGTTGCAGATGAAAAGAAGTTGGATGATACTGTCGCTGCAGCAGAAATTGAAAAGGTTGTTGAACCAACAGAGGAGAAAATGGTTCAATCAGAGGTAGTGATTGAAACTCCAGTAGATTTAGAGAAGTCTGCTGAACCATCAGAGAATAAACTTCCTGAGAACCCCGAGGACAAACCGGAAAACACAATAGTCGAAGAAGAATCTACAAATTCGAAGAAGACTGAGGATGAAATAGTAGAAAATGTAAAATCTTCCGAAGACGACAAAACTACGGCAAAGGAAGTGACTAGCAACGAGGACGAAATAAAACCAATTGAAGAGCCAGTGAAGGCGAAACCAGCGGATGATGATGATGTGGTCATTATTGAATCTGAAGCTGCGAAAGAACCGAAAGTCACTTCAACTGAACCGACAGCTGACGAACCCATCTGTTTGGAATCTAAGAAGGAAACGCCTAAGGACAATGAGAAGGATAAGGAGCTTGTTCTTCCGGCGGAGGATGTTTCTCAGAAAGAAAAGGACAAGGATGCCAAGAAACAGGAGCAGCTCGATAAAGATCAGATTGATGCCGATTTGTGTTCCAAACAGGCGGCAGAGTTGAAGGCCAAATTTCCGGACTTGGAGGTCATTCAGCCATTGGCTCGCATACCGGCTGTCGTACCGCAGATACCTGAAGCAACCGTTTCAGCGTTGCCTTCTTCAGCTCTCAAAGAGAAGCACGGAACAGGTTCGTAATTTCTTCTTTTTGTCAATAGTAGATAAACTTTTCCTTAATATTGCCGTTTAGTAACTTATTTTAAACTTGCATTTGCAGCGGCGCTTGACTTCAGTGAAACGACCGTGGCACAATTATTCAATAACGCAGTGAAATGGCCGAAAGAGTATGCGATCCAGGTACGACTCCAACACATCATCTATGCGATCGAGACGAAGGAATGGCCGGCACCGAAACGTTTCTCCGCGTACGCCACGGGCATCGGCAACGAGTACGACATTCCGATCCACGAGTTACCCAACGTCGAACCACCGAAGCGTGAACGGGATACCCCGACACCGATATCGCTGGGCGATTTGGAAGTTATCTCTGTTCCATCTGAGTTCAAGAGAGGTAGGATCAGCTATACGAACAACAAAATGCAGCGTAAATCTACCGAATTCTCTAAATATATACAACCAATGCGTATTTGTTATATCGACATTTACTTAATACATTATCATTTTTCCAGGAATGGCGTCAGCATCATCATCAGTCCATAGTCAGCCAATTGCGGCTCAAAACCCGCCGCAGAACAAGAAGCGGAAACGGCACATTGCTATTGATGTGGAAACTGACAGAGCAAAGTTACACGCGTTGCTTAACAGCTCCCATGGTCTTGGCAGTAATCCAATGAAGCATGCTTGGGACGATGAGCCGGAAGATGCCCGCCGATCGTCTTCATCGGGCATGATGCAACCTCCACCGGCGCATCAACATGGCTCGACCAAACACTCGTCTTTGCCGTTTGATTTAAAGTACACACCGTCGTTGTCCAAAACGCAAATTGGCCAAACGACCGTTATTCCCGGAACTAGCAGTACTTTGACGCCAATCGATCTTAGTTCTGGGTGAGTATTATCTTTAGGGTTTAAATATATTGATTATAAATTGAAATTCATATCAATTTTTCAACGCTTATTTTATAGTCTTCCCAAAATGAATGCGTTGGAGATTCCGAAAGTCTCTGCCCAGGACCTACACAACGAAGTCCAGGATTTCTCGATGCCATCAAAGAAGAATCAATCGCAATCTAAGTTGGGTAGTAACAAACTGGATGATACATTGTCCAAATTAATGAAACGCAAAAATTGCGTAAGTACCAATAGTACCTAACTCTTTATGCGTGAATTAAATCTTGATTCAAACTATGTTTAGCCTGAACCTGAGCCTGTCGTTGGCAAAGAGAAGAAGCGTCGCAAATTGGACGAAATCGTGCTCGGACTCAGTGCCGCTAAGGAGCAGTCGCTTTTCAGCGAACCAGCGCCGTCTGTAGCAGCGCCGCCACCTACCAAGAAGCCAACCATTACACCGAGCGTGACGGTTATTCCGACATCAGCACCAGTGAGCTCTTCACACAACCCGACTCAGAAACCTTTCTCCTTGACGGTCACTTCGGTGCCGTCTTCGTCGGCGGGTGCCACTTCTTCGCGCAGCACTCTGCAAAACATGATGTCCCTCGGTGGCGGCAAGGACTCGTTCAGTACTTTCCTCGCACAAGCCGAACAGCAGAACCAGATGCTCAAGAAGCAACAGCAGCAGCGCAAGAACTACGAATCGTTGATCGCAGATATTAGCAAAGTTGCTGATTTTGGCAAGCAGGTTGGCTACTCGCATGAGGCCAAGGTTAACAAGTGGCTGGCTGAACAAAATCCGACGCTTGCGGATCATCCGATTGGTAGCGAGTATCTTACGCGACGTCGTCGCACACGCGTTGACCAACAACAACAGCAGCAGCAGCAACAACAACAACAACAACAGCAACAGCAACCGCAGATGGTGGATTGGAAGAAGTTCACTGGTGACGAGCCGGTTGCCGTACAGCACAAGTTGACCGGCAAAAAGCTAACCGGGATGAAGGCACCAATGCTGAAAAACTTAAGCACGTGGCTGATGGACAACCCGATGTACGACATCGACCCCAAATGGGGCGAACTTGCGGACAAGGGTCGGAGCAGCAGCAGTGGCAGCTACGGTCAGCAGGAAGTGCACAAACGCGTAAGCAGCGGCAGCAATAAGAAATCGTCTCAGGGACGTCCGCCAGTATTATCCAGCCCAACGGGCTCTACGTCCAGCGTGAGTTCCGCGAACCTCGCGACATCGCTGCCGTCAAGCCTTTCCTTTCCATCGCTCAGCAACGCCAGTCTCAGTGGATTGAATTCAAGCTTGCTCTCCGGTTTATCTGGATTGGGGCAATTTGATCCGAAGAATCCACTGCTAATGCCGTTCGCCGGCATGCCAAATATGAATGCCTTGAGTTCCATGGGTGGCCTCGGCAATCTCACGAACATGAATCTCTTCGCAAACCTTGCTAGTTTGGGCCTGCCTGGTTTGGCCGGCATGGACCCATCAGCGCTCACCGGTGATGCTGGCGGCAGTGCATCTGGAGGCGTGGGCAACAGTAGTAGCGGTGGTAAATCATCGAAGAGCAATTCGAAATCAAAGTCCGAATCGCATAGCAGCAAACAAGCAGCAGCTGCGGCGGCGGCGGCAGCCTCCGCGGCCGCATCGGGCAATATATCGACAACAAACCCGTTTCCATTCTTCTTCCCAAATCCATCACTTTTATATACACCGTTAGGACTCGGCGGACTCAATCCCTTCACACTCCAACCGGGCTTGTCTTACGACACGTTAGCACAATGCGGACTTCTAAACGGAGGTCTCAATCCGACGTCAACGCCCAAGTCGAAGAGTTCACGCGCACAAACTACCACCACATCGGCGACGGCGACACAGAGCTCCCCAAGCACAAAAAGCAGTCGTGCCGCACGCGATGCACAAATCCAACAGTTACTCTTGCCACCCGATACACATCTTCTGGAATCGCTCACGAAAGCCGCCGTCAAAGATAAGAAGGTGTCAGATGCGGAGAAACGCAAGGCGTTCGAGAGTCTGAGCAAAATGCTGCCGACAGACTTCCTCGCCCCAGATAAAACGAAACAGATTCCCGGTTTTCCGGACTTCAACAAGTTACTGCAACAGGTGAATCCAATGGCGGCGGTTGCATCCGCGTCGTCTAGTAAGAAGAGTCATGAACAACAAATGAAGGAGGCCATTGAGCAGTTGACCAAATCGACGGGCGCAGAATTTTTTGCGCGCGCGATGAGTGAGGAGCATCACAAGGCAGCATCGTCATCATCATCGATGTCGTCGAAGCGTAGCCGAGACACGCATGAACCATCTATCCATGCGCCGCATAACTTCAGTATTCCGGAGGATTTGGCGCCACCGCCGAAAAAACTCAAGGACGATCCATTATCGATGCTGCCGCCGAGCGTAAGTGTTTCACCAGCTCTACCTCCGTCAACTCCGACTACGCCCGCACCAGCGGTGGATATCGAGGCATTGTTGCCACCATCAACGGTTGTCAAGGCGAGCAGCTTGCCGCCTCCATCGCCCGTTATCCAGCACGAGGAAAAAGAGCGAGCCGAACGACCGCATACGCGATTGGCTTCTGTGGAAAGGGACGCCGACGCTGAGCCGGAGGGAGAGAAGGAATGCGAAAAGGAACCAGCGGACGAGAACAGCGATGACGCGCCGAAGAAAAGTGCTAAACGTACACGCGGCAAACGTCGTTCCGGTGACATGATGCCAATCGATCCAGAAAGTATACGCGAAAAGAAGAACCTTCGCAGTAGTGCCAGCCGCTCAGCGGCAGCGGCACAGGCCCGCGCTGAACGTGCGGAACGCGAGAAACAAATGATGGAGGAGGCGCTCAAGGAGGCAGACTGATATAGGGCGGCTGCTGCGGCAGCGGCGGCGGCAACGACCGGAACCACCAGCACGAAGCGGACGCGTTTCAATATCTAGTGCAAAAACATGTTTGAATCGGTTCAACGTGTAGATTTCTTAACGGGTAGATTTTTTAATACAACGCCAACGCGTCGAATCGATCAGAATAGCAGTGTTTTAAATGAAAACAACTAATCGAATGGATTGAACACCGAATATAACGCAGGACACAGAAAGGGGTGAAGAACGAATTGGGTTTTAAGAACTAAATAATAATATTATTTTAGGTGCGGACTGTGATAAACCAATAATGAACTATTATTATTATTATTATTTTACTACTACTACCTTCTACTTTTTACAACAACAAAAATGCTACGACACCCAAGAGTAGGACGAAACTGCGCTGAAGATTTAATTGGGGCGAATCTTAAATTTGAAATGTACTAACATGGCGTTGCGTACAGTTGCATGTGATTGAGTGTGAATTCGAGCGAACCGCGGAACATTCCACGACTCGAAAAATCTAAATTTTGACGTTAGCGCGTTATAACCATGCGCAAATGAGGTATTTAACCAAAGGAGACAGACAATGCTACAGATGTAATATCTGTTTTTATTGAACATTTTATGTGAAATTAACCGTTCGCGTCTGTGGGGACGTTGTGCAACTGGGATGATGTTAACGATCACAATGGATAACTATGTCATAGATAAACCAGCATAAATTTTAGATTATTGCATAATCAAATTGTAAGAATTTGTAGATGGACTGTTGTTTTGTAAGCTAACAACGGACACTTAGACGATCTTCCAAGGATAATGGGAGTAAATGATTGGCATGTCTAAATCTCGAATTTCTCAATGTAAAGCGATCTAGGAACGGGCGACATTTGTAAGGTTTGCATGCATGATTCGAATTTGATGGTCATCAGTGGTGATTGTTATTTCATATACCGATCTTTTCCTCCTGCCAATGGTGACACATTGTGGGTATGTTCCATTGGTAATTGGAAAAGTAACCATACCAGGATGACCATTGTTTCCGTTTGCTGCATAAAGAAACAACTACGGCCTATAAAATATCATACTAGATGACGGAACAAATAAACATGCTATGCACAGTACTTTAATTTATTAACGACGGCGAGGAATCGAATTGTGAACACAGTCGATATGCTGTTAACGCTAATGCAGGCGGCGTTATCAAGTGGATATTCTGTACATAATTTAGGTAACAATTTTGTTTATGATGACTTTCAAGCAAGAAACTACACAGAAATCAAGCCTGCTAGCTTGAAAATACGAGTAATTAAATAATTGTGGTTGTGGTGAGTCGTCCTTTCGAGGTACTGTATTCGAAAGTATGTCGTCTTTGATGATTGAGAAAAATGCCGATGTCTATATGATTACGACGATATTTCACTACTATTTAAAAACTACTTGAGCGCAAATGGATTTTCAATGTAAACAAATTCGTGTAAATAGCTGGTGTTTAATTAGATTTTTCTCTTTGTTTGTATCAATGTATAATGTATACATATTTTTCTCTTGATTTTAAGTTCGAGTACGCAGTGATAAACTGCCGAAACAGATCAGTATGCATACATCCTAAATGTACTTCGTACACGCGTTATTGTTTAATTGATAAGCGAAATCCTGAAACACGACATATTCATGAAACTGAAATGTCGATACTGATACATATATACGATGCGTATATTCTCACTGGACGTGAGCAATGAAGGGATGAAAAGAGAAGCAAACTCATTGTGTATGTTTATAAATAGTTACATAAGTCTGATAATCCTAATATTTATTAGGTTATTATAATACTGATATTTCATTTTTTATTTTTATTATTTTATTACTATATTATGATTACGAAAATAATGCGCGTATTTATTTTTCTTAAAATATCTCTCTAAAGTAATAAAGTAACGACGAAGGAAATCACACAAACTGTTAATTTTATGTTGTAAATTGAGCTGGACACGCCCTGCAGTCAACGGGAAACCAAATCTACGAAACTAATCGATACTGGCAATATGATATGTATTACAAGATTTTTCAAGATCTTTCGTAGTGTCATGCAACGTTGACCAAATTTATACACCGTTGCTCATATTCAGATATCTCACCTCAATCATGGATCACCAACAACATGGCTCGCTGCATTTATTAAAACTGATACGAATGAAACTAGGTACATCCTATCCGAATGATCCGAAATATCCGTATATACAGCGAATTGTATGAATAATGTATTGCAGAATTAATTTCGTTTGGTCTATGTTTTTATGGTAACAATGAAAAATTGATGGACGGATGCACTACATACGGACAAAAGATTACGAAGCGCAAACGCGAAGATGTAGCGTGCGGTGACAGGTCTTGTTTATAATTTTGTGTATAATTGCGAAGAATTAAAAAACAGTACATATACAAGAAAATACTTGTTTTGTCAAGACCTGTAGTGTAATATATACTGTGTAATATCTACCGAAATATAGGTACGTATTATGGCATGTAAGGCGACTAATTCAAGGTATGTACATAATTCAATGTAACGATGGCTGATGAGGCCTGATTGGTTGACGCGAATCGAGCAAAATTCGCTTCGAAAATTCCGAGATTTCGGACCAGGATAACAGCAACGCGAGGAGATGAGTGTGAAAAGTCCAGCGTGTGAAGTTTACCGAAAAGTCCAGCGTTGGTTAACTTCACACGCGTATATCTCCTCGCATTGCTGTAATCCTGGTGCGAAATCCCGAAATTTTAGAATAAAATTTTGCTTAAATATCGTCGAAAATTTCGAAAATTCCGAGAATTTGGACCAGGATCACAGCAATGCGAGGAGATAGACTCGTGTGAAGTTAACCAAAAAGTCCTGCGAGTGAAATTAACCGAAAAATCCAGCGTGTGAAGTTAACCGAAAAGTCCAGCGTTGGTTAACTTCACACGCGTATATCTCCTCGCATTGCTGTGATCCTGGTCCTAAATCTCGGAATTTTTGGTGAATGTTCGAATCTCTTCGAAAATTTTGAGATTTCGGACCAGGATCATAGCAATGCGAGGAGATAGACGCGTGTGAAGTTAACCGAAAAATCCAGCTTTGATCTAATATGATTTATTTCAACCTGCGCTTGCACGAGGGCATTGTCAACGCCGTCGTCATATATAGGTAATTTAATATTAAACATTTGTGTTCATTGTTCGAATGAAAATCGAACATGCAGAGGTAATTAATAATTTCTTCCCATAATGTTGTACTGTAAATAATGCTACATTTTAAATCACATTTATCATACATACATATTTACTCTAACATTCTATTCAACTTTTGTCTACGAAACAGCACCATTGAAATTAACAATGATCGAAAATTTAAATATTTTAGTCAATATCATCATGAAACTATATTTTAATAACTCTTGTATAGTAAACTTGCATGACGTAATTGCAAATGAATACACAAATGAAAGATTGTCTTTGAGAGACCATCAAGTTATGCTTAGTGGCAGTGATACGAATGCGATAGATGCATATGGATTTGACGCATGCCGCAATTTCTTAATCACCGACACAATCCCTGCAGGCGCATTAGAATATGCCGAATTAGCACTAGAATGGATTGCACGTGACTTCAATAAACGAACATATATTGTTGTACTATTTGCAAACAATTCCGCATCACGAGATCATCTAATTGAAAGTGTATTCAGCTCGAAAAGTCTACATTTTATAAGCGAGTTATTAGTAATTGTCCCCGATCATATGATTTCCGATCATAGTAGTGGCAATTTTTTGCATCGCCATTTGATGTCTGATAAAAATGAAGTATACGCTCTATTAACACATCAATTTATCGGAGAAACAAATAATGAGCAGTTTGTGATACTTGACCGTTGGTTCGCTAAAAATCAAAGTTTTGAGGGATATAACGGATGGTCGCTACTTATCAATGATGAAAATACTCCAAATACGTTATTTCCCAATAAAATCAGTAATCAATGGCAACGTACAATTGATGCACCAGCGCAGTTGCAAGCACCATACGTCTTACCAGGTGAATAGAATACAACATTTTAATTTAAAATCAATTATGGTATGTATATACGTATGCGCATTACAGATTTTGGATCTGAGTATAATTTAATGATATATTTTCTCGAAAAACACAATTTGGTACTAGCGAATCGCTTCAATATCACCGCTGAAGCAAATAGCTGGGCATTCCCAACATTTAACAATGACAGTCTCGCTTCTGATATAATCAAGTTACTGCATTCAAACTATCCGGAAATTTCCGTTGATATATTCTGGGGAGGACTGACGGGTGGGCGCGTTGAATATCATTTTGTAGATATGGTACTCTCCGATTTTTATGCCGTGAGCGCTATGGTTCCTATTCCAAAGTATGAATAATGCCCTGTATAATATCCATATTGCACTGTGCGATTTCGAGAATGCGCTCATGTGCATCCGTTTTAGCTAAATGCAATCTCGCAACAGAAATTGCTCAGTGTGAGAGGATTTTGTAAACAATTTGATATTAACGATTTTTATTTCTCAGACCAATAAATGGTTGGTTCCGTTACCTGAAAATATTTAACGTCTACTTATGGATTCTATATTTTTGTGCATATATAAATATATACGTGATATTACGGTTACGATGCAAATGCAATTTCAAATTTCACACACAAACAATGGTCAGCCCGCTAAAAGTGTTTGGTCTGATCTTTAATCAACCTTTAGTACACACTCGCTATAATAGTGGTATCCGTTATGTGCTGGCACTAATAATCATTTTGTCCATATGGTTTTCTACAATGTTTAATTCACGACTGTTGAGTACACTGGTAATACCTATTTATGCAGACCGAATCGATTCAGTAGAAGACCTCAGCAAAAGTGACGTCGAAATACTATCAAATATAAATATATTTGACGCATTGGAAGAAGATGAAAACGTGAATAAGTACACATGTTTATGTAAGGCAATATTTTCTTAATATTGATATTGTTGTAGCCAATATACCAACAAATTTACAGGCAAGTTTCACTAGTTGATACTGATTTTGCAAATGAATTGTTCTACGAATATGAATATGCATTTGGTATCTATCGATACAGCACAGGTAATTAAAAATAGTTACTTAATAAAGTTTAATTTTAATAAACACTATTCTCAGGACATATTTACTCATTTGTGGTAGACAAACACGAAGAATTACTGCAGTACAGATTATTACAGGATAACATCTTCAATTGGAGAACATATTTTCTTTTGCGAAAGAATTCAATTTATTCACCGTTGCTACATACTTGCATTGAACGGGTGCGAGAAGTGGGTCTGCTGCAATACTGGCAAACCGAAATCTTTTTAGCAACGAATAAAGTTCAGTTTTTGATGCAGTTGCAAAAGATGCCAAATTTGTTCGATGTTAGTGTAGCAACATTGAAGTGGCCACACGTAAAAGGCGCATTTGCGGTACTTCTTGTAGGATATATAATTGCATTTATTTCTCTTATCCTCGAATTGTATATTGGATTTATAAAGATGATATTATATTAAAATTAAATGAATTAATACCACTTGTCTTTGACGTTGCACACTATGTAAGTAAGTATATTGTTTTAATTAGATTTCATTAAATCTTCAAAAATCCTGCGGACTTACCTTTGACGAATCTAACTATGTAGAAATTAATATCAGCAATTGTATTTTATTTACTGAGTATATTCTAATAAATATGGAATCGTAATATGTACAACAATAAAAATTCCAGTAATTCCTATGTTTTCTGAATTGTCTGAACTGCAATTAGATAAAAATACACGAAGAAACTGAAACGCACAAGTACATCTGAGATTTGGCACACATAGTAAAACATCTTGCTATAAAAATATTTCAATCTCCTTCAGCATCGTTATCTACATGCATGAGTATTTTTGATATATATCTGTTTTATACTTCTTTGTATATTTGAAATTTAATTAATATTACCTCATATTTTAAAACCGGTAATTTAGTTCAAACTTCACTATCAAATCTGAATTCACCGAATCCCTCATTTTTATATTCATTTGTTTGGAATTTGATTCAAACTTCATGCTACATAGTCAAATCATTGAGGTTTTTTTACAGTATTTGTACAGTTTTCATATTAGATAATTCATTGCGTACCATCAATGAGTTCATAATATTATATGATTTCCAATATTTTAAAGATTTTATTGTAGAGTTTAAAAGTATTTTTGGTATTCTAAAATTGTACTCCTTGTACTTCACGTCAACATGTTGAAAGTAAATTAGTAATCTTGTAATTTAGAAGCAGGTTTTAAAAAGCAATCAGTCTTCTTCGTATCAGAACAGAATTGAATGAATTTAACAATTTTTCAATGCAGTTTATGGTAGTATATAAGTACATATTAAAATTATTGAGCGAAACACTGCTATATAACAACTTAATTGAGCAATCATTACTCCACTCCTTCATTATGTTTCTCCAAATATAATCTATCTATACGTAAAATTTGGCACATTGTTATCTTACTAAGTAAACAGTAAAAGGTATCATTTTCCATGCGAAGACTTTAGTTAGTCACAAAGATTACGTTAGGAATGGGTTAAAATTGGGAAGAAAATATGGAAGAAGGATATGTGTTTGCAACTGTTGTTTTATCAACTCAATCGCGGCGCCTAGGAGGAATTCATCATCACCGTACTGCGTCGCGTGTAGCCTCGGCGCGAAGGCGTGAAGGCAGCGCCCTGCGCCTCGCACTCCTTGCGCACGCGATCAATGATTGCGGCGACCAACTGCTCCTCCTTGACGCGCTGCTGCTCACGGTCGGCCTGTTTATTGCAGCCCTCCAGCTGTTGCTGCTGGTGGTGGTGGTGGTGGTGTCCGCTACCAGCCGCTGGCTGCTTCTTTCGCGTCTTCGTTGGCGATGTTGTAATCGTCTCGACGACCACTTCCTCCTTCACCGACAAATTCACATCTTCAATGTCCTGCTGCTCTTGTGAGGTCGCAATCCCATTGCCGACAACCACACTTCCGGCGCTACCATCCGATATTGTAGCGGCAGCCGCCATAACGGCAACGCTATTACTACTTGCGGCCGCATTGCTTGGATGCCGTGACGCTAGATGCCCCATGTATCCCTTGCGACTCTTGAAGAAGACGTTGCAATGCTTGCACTTGAAGAGCGGCGCCGGATTCACCATACCGCCCACGTGGCGCTTGTACTTGTGGCGATACCAGTGCGTGCGGCTTTGGAGAATCTCGCCGCACAACTTGCAGACGACGCTTCCATCGTCGCGCACGATGTATTCGAGCAGTTCGTGCTTTTTGCGCTCGTAACTATCGCCGCTGCCGGGTAACAGTGGCTGCTGCTGGCTGGCATCGTCGTCAAGAAAATGCATACCGGTGATCATCTCGCGGGTGGCGTCCAACTTTTCGACGCCATGATCGACGACGTCATCCGGCGTCGAGGCCGTTTCCCGTTTCACCAGCACCACCACCGACGTTGCGGCCGAGTTGTTCGCTGAGATCATATTGCGCGCCGCTTCGGGAGTAATGATCACCGATTCCTGGTGATATTTCGGTGGCGCTGTGGTGGTAACCACTTCGAAAGTTACCGAATCGGGTATGTCTGGATAATTGCTGTCGCAAGTGTCTTCATAGTAGCATTCTGAGTCTGTAAAGAAGACAAACTCTTATTGGATCGACTCATTTGAACGAGTCTTTTTTCTAAACGAATTAACTACAACTACCACGTGGAAAATAAGGACAATATTCACTACGGCTGCTACTTGGTGGTTTTTGGGGAATGAAAAATAAATGGGAAAAATAAAATCAATGATTAGAAACGTGAACTAATAATCGCGTGTATTTAGCCATATTTATAGAATATTTGTATTTATATAAACATAATAATAGCATTTCAATTCTATAAAATCATTCACTACTCTCCCAATAATTCATATCAGTGTAGTACAATATAAGTCTGTATAGTAGGTAAGAATTACTTAAATCATCTTGCTTCGGCATGGCCGCACGTGTACGGCTGCGTACGCCTTTGACGTATCGTGTGCGCCCCGACAAAAATAAAACATACATATAAAATGTATTCTTTGAATATGTTTTAACGTGATTCTAAATATATGATATACGCAACTGCTTGGCATACGTTCTCCGAATGCGCGTAAAAAAATTAATATAGTATTTCATACATTCTTTTTTACAATCAACATGTGATAACTCTTTTCGTCTCCTACATGTGTAATATGTTAATTGCACTTATTATAACATCGCCAGCGTCTAAGATTATCATTGCTGCTATTTGGATATCGACATGTGCGTGCAAGAATCATTTCATTTATGCATACACCCTAAAAATCGCTAATCAAATAATCCACCACTAATATCAATCATATGGTGAAACTTAATCAAATTAGGTACATAAATCATAATTAATTAGTGGAAGAACTGCGATTTCGTTTTGCCTATCAAAAATTTCCTTAAATTAAACATTGTAGATGTACAAAAATCGGTGAGTGTGTTCCAATGCACAAATTGTTACGCTTCAAGTTGTTTACGTGCGTGACTGGCCTACCATACGATATAAATATGAACGATTATCATCAAAATATGACAATAAAGTACATACATGTTAGTATTTCTATATGTACTTATTTTACTCGCCAACATACTTCTTTCATACAACATAAAATAATTTTATGAATAGATGATCATTAATTCATAGAAAACAAAAATTAAAATATTACATATCACATAGTGATTTCCATCTTTATCTATAAAAAAAAACATAAAAAGAAACATGTGCATTGTTTATGAATACATGTTTGTTAGTACTTCTATAGTGAATTCTACAGCGAATTTAAATGTTTGTATTCAAAAATATAGGCATGTTAGATCCATTGCTGTTAATGAATTAATGATTGTATTAAAAAAATGTAAGCGCATTTCGTGCAACTTCGTGAATGTATTACTAAAAATAGTTTAATTTTATTAGCAATGAATTTAGAACAAGTACTAGGTTGATTTCTTGACGCAACCCTATGTGTAAGCATGTAGTTTTCTTTCTATCGGTTTGACTAGAGAGACTTAAATTGTTGCAGTAGTAATAAAAATAATTAATTGCACTTAATAAACATAAAAAGAGGACACATATGTAGTAAGTTTTTTTTTTAATTTTTAGCCCCTACACCGCAAAACTAAATAATACCTCCGCATCTAATGAAACAATGATGAAATATGAATGCACTGTATGAATAATTCCATGAAAACTTGATGAAATAAAGTGAGTAGTAGAAAAAACTTAAACCCCAATTTCAATGCACTAACAATGTGCGAATAAATGTGAGTCTAGATACTTTTACTTCACATAATTATTTCCGCGTCCTTATTTGTAATTTACAATATGTTTGTTGTATCCTTGACGTATTCAATCTTAGCTTAAGAAATTAATTTAGTAATTACATTTCATTTCAGTATTAAACGAAAATAACTTGTGCGTTTTTCGGCCATTCTTAGTCGCTAAGAAATATATAGTTGTTATGAATTGCATCCATGCATTCCCACACATAAAGATATAACAAAAATTAATTGAGTGTGCAGTCGATGATAAAAATTAATTACGAACTAAATTTGATTTGTAACTGCCATCCACATTGCAACAATCCGGAGACGAGCGAACCATTCGAGATTTATTAATTTGTGCTCAGCATCTCTATATTGCCAAAAAAAAAAACACAACTAAACAAATTAAATTCCCATAGAACGTATTGAAATAGTTATTAATTGTGCTGTTCATTTGCTATTCATTTTAAACTCATTGAAATAATTCGATAATTATTATCGCAAGATGTCGAAAACTTGGTTTTCCGTTTCAAATAAATAGAGGCATCCGTCGTCTCCTATGAGCGAATTACGTTGTACGCACTTCGCCGTTGTAATCATCAGAATGTGTCAATGAATTCATCTATCCCCCTAAATTGTACTTGTACTATTTTAGATTTCATCCTTACATGTGCGAGACTGAAAATTGTTTTAGTTGATTAGATACGAAACAATATCTATGTACATACGCAACCTAATAGATAACACATTGCAAAAATTAGTTAGCAATCAATGAATGTCGCAAATTAAATTAATCATTTTGATTTAACGTCGCTCTTGCACCGACAACGCTTCACAAACGTAACTTCTTGTGCATTACTTCAATATATATGCGGACTCTCCGCCCTCACCACCGCTCAGTATAAACGATTATGAATAATATTTATATATATAAAAAATGAAAACAATTAGTAAATCGCATTTAAAGATCTGTACAACAAGTAATAATGTAAGTTTCTCTGAACTTATTATGTAAAAATCATCTCTTTCGTCAAAATAATAATAGATGAAAAGTCAAAATTAAAATAAATTTTTATATAATACAAATATCTTAATAATAGAAAAGGATTTTTTGATTGTCTGCTTTCAAAGCATCTCCGAATAGATATTCGTCTTTTTTATAATAACGTTAAATAGAAATCTTGTATGTAGCACCAAGGACGAAATCAATTCACTTCGCCACGTGGGTTAATTTTCATAGAAGAGCGTTGACTTTCAGTCAACTTAATTCACCCGATTGCGAAGTGATCAGTTTTGGTCTAGTTGTTTTCATCTTAATCGTAAAATAATAATATTCAATCAGCGCGGCGCTGCAATCGACTGCGCGTCAGATACTTATTACTGTTATTGCCGCTGTTTACTTCTTTACTTCTGCGAACGATTAGTACGGTCTCGTTAACGTTATCAACAGTATGCGTTGTGCCGACGTTTTCGTCGTCTTCCGCTATTTCTTCCTCTGCTGCAGGCTCTTGCTTAACAGAATCCATATCAACTTCATCCGTGCTGGTATTGTTCGTCTTTACCTCGTTCCCCGTCTCAATGCTCGCTGTCGCCGCCGGTTTTGATTTCGAGGAAGCGACAGGTTGTTCAAGCGGAGGAGTGTGCGGCAATTGCCGCAACGCTCCCTTCCGATTTTTCATCACGCCGTCTGCTGTAAATCCGCCGCTTGCTGCGGATTTACGACGGCGGGAGAAAAAACCCCATAGGAAAGACGCAATCCTTCGGCATAAAGCAGTCGTGCACCGTCTTCATGTGGTTCTTCATCTTGTCCGGCCGCGAAAACTCCTTCTGGCAGACGGGACACGGGAACACTTTGCGCTGCTGGCCCTCGTGGTATAGGAATGCGTGTCGCTGGAAGCTGTACTTGTTCTTGAACGTCTTCTGCACGTCCACCTTCGCGCATTCAGTGCAATGATAGAGGCCCTCGCTGATCGACGCATAGCGGAAAAGGTTCAATCCGCGCACGCTCATCTCAGTCAACTGCTCGGCGGGATCTTGGCTGTGCGACGCCGTCCGGCGGCGCGCACGCCTCCGCACCGGCTGTCGACCCGACGTCGGCGGCGTCATGCCAGGCGTCGTTTCGGGCGCCGACAAAGCGCTCGTCGACGGTGCATTGTTGTTATTTAGATTAAACGTCGATGCGTTGAGATGAGCTTGATCGGAGGAGTTATGCGCGTCACGCAGCTCCAGTTTCGGCAGGACGATCTTGGAGGGACTGCTTGGTTCGCTCAGCTCCACTTTAGGTGTGAGCAGATTTTGTGTCGTTACCGCGTCTGAAACGTCAAGACATTAGATAAATACACAATAAAAATTAATTACATAATAAAATATACGCGAATTAAACAAACTTAAAATTAGAAATTGATAGAATAATAATTACAAAATGGAAAATCAAATATATACCTTCAAACAAAGTTTGTAACGAAAAGTAATCAAACTAAACAAAGAGAATATTGAAGATATTTTGAAATTACCTGCAAAACTGCTTATTTCCGTTTGTTAGCTTGCATGATAAATCGTTAGACACTTTCACAATACGTGAATAAAACCATCAGGAATGTTATTCAAAAATATTTAATAATTACAATAATACATGCCTCATTTTCCATATCCTATGTACAATCACTAATGTATGTGCTCGTGTGTATTACCGCAAGAATCGATTTATAAATTTGATGTAAAATATAAGGGTAATAACCGTCGTAATATCTCACACTTAAATTATAATATGAAATCTTACGATCAAAATGATACAGAAAAGATAATAAAATAAACATTGGTATCAATAAAAGATGCAACGTCGATAAAGACAATAAAATAATGAAAAATGCAGTTTAATTCGTATATAACCTGACCGCTCAGACTGTTTAAACGTGATTATTCCATCCATGTAATAGTAATTAATCAATTTGTTTAATTATTGTCTTTGTCCAAATATATCAGTTCCACATCTCTGCAAAAAATACGAATTGTAAAATATTCGGTTTGGAACGTTGTGCCATAGTCATTTTTTACATTTTCTATAAAATTGAGTATATAGTAATATTATTTCAGTGATATTCATCGATTTCATTTTATTTGAGACTATGTGGCACTGCAAAAATAGTTGCTTTCTTAAATTTATAAATTATTAACAATTCACAGTCATTTGTTTCATAAAATTACAATTATGTATTGAAATCTACCCTTCTATTTAAATCTTCCCAAATGCAACTTGTATAAATAAGCTTCATATTTGTTTTGTTGTCTGATTATCGAAACAATAGTAATGAGAATTGTCGATTGCTAATTCATACAAGGCACATAGCGTAATTATGCGAGACGACTAATTGCTACAATAAGAAATAACAAATTCAACATGTCGCCAGAAACAAAAAAAAACATTTCTTTGGGATTTATTTCCTTCCAACATTGTCGAATCGCCTAAGCCTATTATACAAATATAAACTAGCATATAAAAATGTTTAAAAAACGTGGAAGATATACGGTGAGCAATGATCAAAATGTTTAAAAGCTTGAAAATCGGTGTATCAAAATATCCCTATGTGGATAAGAATGTCTATCTCATTAAGGCACTCACTAAGAAGTATTCAGACTTTTCTTTGCTATATCTTGCCGCTCAATATATTCGACAAATTAATAATTAATATAATGTATGAATTACGAATATTATCGATTTGGCAAGGAATTTTTGCATTCAATATCGATTGAATTGGGTCGTATTGCTCGAAAAATATCAATCATTTCTAAAGTTAACAATCTAATACTTCACTCCATCTTTAACGCTCCAGGCTGCCCGGCGCTACTAACTTTGGGAAGAGGAGGAAGAGGAGGAAGAGGGGGAAGAGAAGGAAGTGAAGGAAGTGAAGGAAGTGAAGGAAGTGAAGAAAGCGAAGGAAGCGAAGAAAGAGACGGAAGTGTTTCTGCTCCTCGATTCGTGTGAATGATCTTCTGATGCGCCAGCATATTGTCTTTGCGAGTGAATTCCTTGCCACAAACTGGACAAGAGTACATCTTAACATCCATCTTATGCGACGTCATGTAGTGCCGACAGAAATTACTAATGTGCGTATACACGCGATCGCATACAGTGCATCTATACACATTGTCACTCTCGCGCACACAAAAATCGCGCGCCGACTTATCCGGATCGCACACCTTGCGCTCGTACCTCTCGGATTTGATTGAACCGAAGGAGAAATTCTGATCGTCAACAATGATTTCGTACTCCTCTTCGTAATTCTCATCGTACTCGCGATCGTACGAATCGTCTCCGCCACTAGCTACAGCCGTTCCTCCACCGCCACTGCCAGCGCCACCACTGCGTTTGCGTTTCTTCGATTTTACGCCCGTATTGTAAAATTTCTCCATCAACTCTTTCGCATCAAACTTCTCCACCGAATCATCAAAATGTCCGGTTTCGGAATGGCTCTCCGTATAATCGAGTTCATCACCATCACCGTCATCGGATGCCGACAGCTGATCCTGGTCGTGATATGGCAAACCATATTCTTCATGCAGTGACGAATCAAAGGTCAAACATTTGACGTTCTTGGGTCCAGCAGACGTCCTGGATTTGCCGGTGCTGCCAGACGACTTATTGTTGTTACTCGGATCGAGGCTGGCCAATGCTAAGAGCGCTGCCGAAAATGCTGCTGGTGGTGGCGCCATGGCAGGCGTTGATATTGGCGTCCATATCGTGCCCTTCGCGGATTTTACGGAGCTGCTTCTGCCTCCGGCTCCTTCGCCGCCGCTATCGCTGACAGTTCGAGATTTGCCCCGCTCAACATCTAAAACATAGCCAATATTAAACTAGCCCCATTTTCCATACCAACCAAACCGATATGCAGCATGCAATGCAGTGTATTGCATGCTGCTACAACATGAAAAGGGAAAAGCTATAAGGGAATAAGCCGACTCCACGCGACGCGACTATCATTTACATCGATCGCTCAATCAACTTATTCGGAATCAATTATTCCGCATTTTTTGCTTTGTTCGTCTTGCAAAATACATTTATTTGATACATTGATGCGTAAAATTTCGATTAGATAATGGCTCATTCCTTACAGGTCTTCCCTATTCGCTTTAGTTATTGAATGTCGTCACACTCACCTTCAATTCGATCGTCGTGCGTTTTTTTCTGATTAATGTTTTTATTATTATGCAACACTTTGTCGTCGTCTACAAAAGAAACGAGATGGAACAATTGCATAGCACCGCACACATACGTGAAGGGCGCCGCACGATGTGGCGCGCGCGCGTGCCGCATTAATAACTAAACCAAACAAATGCAACCGTCGTTTGCGAAACGATAGCTTTTCCCTTTTCACACGCATTTAAATCCCGCCTAACTAATATGCTAATCGCTACCAATAAATGTCGATCAACTAATTGGATCGTCATAAATACATCATGCTGATAGAATCGATTTCAATAGCAAATTCTCAGATGTATCATTCATTCTCTATGTAGGTAGGTTTTCTAACTAGTGAGTACTCGAAGACAACACAAACCACCTAGGGTTAGAGAGAAATGGCTCATCAATTGCCAGAATCGTTCATTGCAAACAATTAGGAAATGCGTTTGCGTTTTGACAATACCGTCAACATACGACTACTCACTATGTATACGGCTAATACGACTCGGAACAAATCACACACCAACAATTCGCAAAACTCACCGGAAGCCTGGAAGTCATTCTCGTTCTTCACGCTGACGCCGTCATAGTCGCCCTTCGACGTGCCCGCCACCGGTTCGCCGTTGTCCGCGCGTACCATTTTGCCGCTGTCGCTCTCGTCGTCGCGATCGCCGCGACTGCTCGTGTCGGAGTGGTTGCCGGTGAAGCCGTCCATACCCATCTTGACCTCCAGCATTTCCGGACTGCCCTGCACCAGGTTGTCCCCCCGGTCGAAATCGTCCGCGCCCGGCGTTCCGTTCGAGCTCCCCGACAACTTGCGTGGGCGGCCGCGCTTCCGCTTCGGCTGCAGCAATGCATTGCCGAGCATATTGTTGAGCGCATTGTATTGCTTCTGCTGTGCCGCCGCCAGTTGCTGTTGCGCTTGCTGCGCGTGCTGCTGCGCTTGTTGTTGCGCCTGCTGCGCTCTTTGATCTTGTTGGGCTTGCGTCACAGTCTGCGTATGGGGTGGTTGCTGTTGTTGTTGTTGTTGCTGCTGTGCCGCCGCCTGCCGACTCTGTTGCAGGCGCGCTAGATTATTCTGATTCGTCAACGATGACGTGATCGAGTCGCATTTCTCTTCATTCACTTCAGTCAGTCCCTTAATCCGCAGGCTTTCAGCGACTTTGAGGAAGGCGGTCAATCGATCCTGGTCCACTGACACCTCGCCGCGATACATAAAGTCTAAGAGACTGCGCATATCATTGTAGGGCACATCCTTCAGGATGACGATCGGATGCTTGTCCGGATGGTTCACGAACAGCGCCTGGAAGTATGGACTGCACGCAGATAGCACCATCTTGTGCGCTTTAAGCAGCTGGCCCTCAACGGCGAGCGTTACGTCCACGAACGACTCGTCGTGCAGCAACTGGTCGAATACAGACAGCAAATTCGACTGATGGTTGTTCCATCTCAAGCAAAACCTTTGGTATGACATCTTTGCGGATGATGTTGTTGTTGTCGGGGGCTTGGAAACGTTCGCCGGTACGCTGATCATGTGTGACGCTGTCTTTTTACTGCAAAAGTAAAAAAATGCGGCACGTTAACAATTCGTCTTCATTTCGAAATCTGTGTACAGTATAAGAAACACCGGTCAAAAAATAGGGAGAGGCGTTATCCGTAATTGTACACTTCCTTCGGCGATTAATAATGCAGTACGCGAGGTTCGCTCGTGCGGTTTGTGTCTGTAGCTAGAAGAAACCTATCTGGTATCTAGTTCGAGCGAGGCAATAGGTGGTACGTATTCGTGGCGCAACTAACGGTACTACATTGGTGGTAATGCAACGCATCACAGCGTTCGCGCTTCATGCTGTTGCCTACAATTTCATAGAATCATCTGCGGCATTTGCTAGCAAGCGACTTCCTCTCCCGCTAGCCATTCAATGCGCCTATAAGCAAGGACAATGACATTTCTCTTCGCCGAAGAGGTACCCAATCTCCATTGAAGCTCTACGAAACACTTTTAAACTTTCAAATGTGAGGCGTAAATTTGTTGTTGTTCTAAACCCTGAAGGATTGTAGTGGGTGGTTACTCATTCCAAATGCAAATTAGCGCTAATACGTCAAGCAGCAGCTCCGCTACGAACGCGCCGCGACTAACTTCAAGGTCTCATTCATACAGGTGTCCGTCAGCATTGCCCGACGACGATGCCGACGCCGCGCAGGGCAGGCAGTAGTGTGCGGCGTGCATTTCGCGTGACGCATTTAATACAACAGCAGCAATAGTTGTGTGTGCATGCATCTCGCGCACATGTTCCGCAACTAGGCTGGCTAGTCCGAAACATTTGAACAGCATTGAAACAGTCATCCAGTCATCCAGTCATCGATTGAAGGCGTTGCGCACCGGAGTCGCAAACAATATCAAAACGACGCGACGCCTCAGTCAGTCAAGTTTACGATTACATCACAACATAATAAACGCATTTGCAAGGCATTGCAATACCTATCTTGGTATGCAAATGCAAATACGATCGCACCTACCACTGGAACAGGAGTACAAAAATAATATTCGCATCGCAAATAAAAACCGGCATCGTCCTGCACAAAAAATGGCTATTCATCTTTATTTGTCAGGTTTCGCACAAACATCATCCCCCTCCCATTATAATGACGTCATGTTTCCGCTCCTAGCCATCTCAACACGCAGGCGCGTCTTATTTCGCAACCAACCGGCTGCGTCCTAACATTACTGAGCCTGCTTGCCTGTCTGCTTCTAATATCCTTGGCCCAACAACTTCATCTACCCATAGAACGACAAATGAACGAGAAGCGCGCAAAATGCACGACCCAGCAAACGGATGGTGTCGTGTTGCGGGCGATAGAGGAGAGGCACGCAGCAGCGGCAGCCGGCAAGGAAAGTAGCACATGCGAAGATTGCGACCAACGCTGCAATCCCACCAACATCGACCATCCTTCCGCGCAAACCCATCCATGCGCGCTGCACGGATTTCGACCAAGCGACGTACCGCCAACCCAGCAAACACACGGTCGTTTCTCGGCCATAGTCGTTCGTTCCGTAGGAGTTTATTTTTGTTTAGACGCCGGCTTTCCTCATGCCCCGAGAGCCCCCGAGGAGGAGGAGATGTGAGTTTCGTTGCTAATTTATACTTTGAACGGCGGTGCACTCGTTAAGCATACCGTTAGGATTGTGATGGGCTCCAATCAACCAGCGGGTTGAATCACAACGCGCTCGAGGATAGTTGAAATTATCAACCAAACAAAAAAATAAGAGAGAAATATTTAATGCTATGTGACGAGCGTATGAGATGTGGGGTCGCAAAAAAGTTATCGCCATCGCCGCCTCCGCACACCCGCCATCGTATATTTAGACCACCTCCTCCCAACGGACGCCGACGCGACGACTCTACTCCCCGAGTCGCCGAAATTAACGCGTAATTGGCAGGTTTCACCACACGCACGCCGAGGTTTACGACGAACTTCGCGAACCATAGGGGCAACCCTGCGGCAATCGATACATGCATGTGCACAGGATAACTATACAACATGCAGGATGTTGTACTCGAGCCTCGGCGTATAAATATTGATTTATAGAAACATATACATAGTTATCACACATGCAATGCACACTGCTAAAAATAAATAAAATCAAAGGACACCCTCTAGTAACGTAATGATAGGAAATCAATACAGTGCAAAAAACAGGGTATAGAAAAGGAGGCAAGCACACACAAGCTAGGAGCGAGAAATATATCGATTCGAAAATGCGGGGTAAGCAGGCTGTGTGCTGCACGATTCATCTCCATCCTCCTCCACCACACCCACGCACGCACGCCAGCAGCAGCAGCAGCAGCATATAGCGGCGTGTGGTAACAGCTCCAGCGCGCACGTTTTGTCCATCCAACGAGGAAACGCAACAGCCCGCGCGCGCGCGCTCGCATAGAATTTCAAATGCGCACCCACACAATGAGCGATGAGCGCGCGCGCGTACACACAAGAATAATGCCGAATGGTGTGTTTTGAGCGCGAGATATATCGCTGCTTCCTCGCGCATAGCGCGTTTTCTCTGCGCCTCCATGCAACCCATGCGTGCGTGCGAGGTGCCCGGCATGCACATATACGTCCATGTTTCTAACAACCAACATTCTCTCCTATTAAATACAAACGGCGGTGGCGGTGGCATCGGCAACATGCTTCGAAAGCCATCGCCACCGCCACCGCCGTCGCCGCCGCTGCGTTCTATTTTCCACCATTCGCCGTTCGCGTCCACGCTTTGCGCATCGAACAATGCGAATGTTATTCATGCGCGCCCCACCGCACACACGAACAACATTCGACAATACCATCCATGATCATACACACACCGACCGATGGTGGTACATTCGTAAAACGAACAAAATAAAAGCCAAAAACTCCATCAATGCGCATTACCTGCGGGCGAAATGTACGGCGTCATTTGGGGACGCGTCCGGAAATGCTGGCGGCCAAACGGGGGCGGAGGGTGACGCTCCTGATAATCACCACCCAACGGGAATGGGGGACGACGCGCACCCACAACTGACACCGACTGCTGGCCGATGTTGTTGTTGGTGGTGCTGTTGCTGCTGCTGCTGCTGCCGGGTGGTACGCTTCTTCTCGGTCGCAAAATCCGCATCCGGCACACTGCGACTCACGGATGCACTCACTACCCGACACGCAACCTGCCGTAAACAACGAGGAGGTTGGCCACACAACCACGGCGCGCGCGTTTCATTCGCAACGTTCAAGACGCCATGTCAGCAATATTCTGGCATGGCATGGCACGCGCAGGACGGACGGACGACCCACGAGCGGGCGGCTGGTGAGCGGGCGCGCACCACGCCGCAGAACGGCAAAGGAGCGCCAGTGTGTGCGTGCGCGCACCCGACGAGCGGCATTTCGCTTGCGCGCACACCGTCGCCGTTGGTGTAGTCGCGCATGCACACCGCACACGCGCGCACCGCAACGCCGCCGCACGCAGAGGCTCGGCAGCGTTCGGGGTTGGTCGGGGTGTTCGTATGAGCGTCTCTGTGCGCGCGCGCTCGCACCGGCTGTATTCCGCTCTCTATTCGTTACACCGCCGGCGCCGTGCAGCGAGCGAAGAGTGGCGAGACGGCGCGTGAGTGAGTGCGCGCAGGACCGGCATCGGGGAGTCCGTCTGGTCCTGTCTAACGCGCGCGCTCGCGCTCCCCACGCGCTGTAGCTCGTAACTCATGCACACATGCGCGCGCCAACGAATTGGCAAAGCCACCGTAGTCAAGGAGAACGCTGCCGCCGCCGACGCGACACGATTCCTGCGCGCGCCTCTCTAGCTCTAGCCTTTCTAGCCGCGTCGCGTCGGGTTGGCGGCGGCAGAAGAAGACGCGATGAAAAAAGTGGCAAGCAAGGCTAGAAACGCTACTAAGCATCCGCGCGCGGCACACATAGAAACCCGTATACGCGCAAACCTTGACTTGGGGCGGCCAAGGGGGGAGGGAGGCGGCGCGTGCTTAGATACTTAGAAGGAAGGCATATCACAATGGGCAAAAAATCTACTAGCGAACTGGGTGTGACCTTAACAAATTCTGCTCCTGCTGGCTGCATCGAATGAATCGCTAATTCAGGTTTTATCAGCTTAAGTCATTATAAAGGGTGTACATGTTGTTTCCTTACAAAAAATAAAAGTCTTCATCGATGGAGAAGGAAACATAATGATTAAGTTAGAGGATCTTATAATATGTGGCTGAATAATAATTTTGTCGCTGATGGCGGAAACGCATGACTTCCAACTTCTATACCCTGGGCGGTGGCGGCGGGTCGCGCCTCGAGCCGGATATCGTTCGCCGCAGCGCAGTATGTGCCGTTAGTTTCGCGTTACTACTTCGCTGCCTACTTGCACGCATCGCGCCGATTATCCTTCAAGCTGCCTCGATTGGGGCTTTCTCTGTCGCGCACCAATACACGCAACAATTAACATCGGCCGATAGAAATGTTCCCATGTGTACCAAATGTACTTACTCGCACTTAAATCACACGAATGAAATTTCAATTAACAATTCCGAAATGAAAAATGTGTAATCCTTGAAACAGAATTCCAGAATATGATGAGTCATAACACTTAAGTAATATTTTTGCAGTGCAAGTTGCCTACCCTTAAAACGCACGAAAGGGTTGTTATAGGACAGAATATAGCAATTGAAATTCTATAGTAGAATGAAATTAACCAAATAACTAATTAGTAATATTATTGCTTGTGGCGGGCAGAATACTGTGCTTTGTGAAGTAATTGCGCATCTATGACCATATACGATACACAATATCGCATTACTGACGCCAGTAAACCCACCCACTAATTCAGTCATGCGCGTATTCGCCAGTCAACAATTACATGTATGTGGCATGCCTTTGAAACCTCGCAAACTAATAGACGCATATTAAAATGTGGGTTGATTCTGTAAAGTGTCCTTTGCGCATCATAACAATAGCGATCCAAAAGTATAGAGAAAACAACAACTGCGACAGATGCGACTTCTTGGAGCCAAACAGGACGAACCGGAATGGTTGCATAGTTAACCCCGTGCGCTAAAGTTTGAGATCACCCAGTAGATTTATAGTGAATGCCATTAATAACCATCATAGGACGACCTGTTGCACACGCTACGCGACGCGACGCGACTAGCGCGAATTCCGCGAGTCGTCAACGCGTGCGCGCGCGCAACCACCACCTCCTGCACACAACCACACACCAACCTATACTGTTTTTACATGGCGAACAATTGCAAAGCGCCGTCGCAATAGCAACAATAATATGGCAAACCGCATTGTATTCGTTCTTTCGCATTGCCACACACATCACCGGATAACTATGCTAGGTACATGCCACTAACAATCGCTTCCAAACGCAGGACCGTAATGCACATAATTCAAATGCCCCAAACGCAAGGATACCAGCTAAATCATGCTTACGAAGTGCAACAAATGTTTCTCATGGAATCCATCCCAATTTAAGATGGAAACGTTTACAGCGATTATTGCCAACGTCGAGATTCGTAATTATCCCCCTCGAACTGACGACGACGTCGACGACGGTATTTATTCTTCTTATCAGCCGCCATTTATCAACGGCCGCCCGACGTTTTGATACAGACGGAACGAGCATTCCGGTACAACTTGTACCCCTCTGAGCTATTAATATAAGCAATGGGCTTCACAGAGCCTGCGCTTTATGAATGAAAGCCAGGCGATGCCGTTATACTTAATTCGGTCAATATTTGGCCATACCATACTTATACAATAAGTCATCGCCAAAATGAAAGGGCGTGCGCAAAGTTCCAAGGTTGTAATGGCGTTGCGAATAGCGAATATTATTCGCGAGGGTGTTCGCCGCGTCAAAACGAATTGCGAATCAAGCAGTGCGCATGACGACATCATCATCGCCGATGGTGGGACCGCTATTCGCGATTACATGCACGCTCTCTCGCTCGCAGTGCTCGGCGAGTCGCGCCGCTACATCCATAATGAAAATCAAAATACTTACGCAACACTTCGTCCTTGTGAACTTCATGGGTTTCCTGCTGCCGCTGCTGCTGCTATCGCCGCCCGCGCACAGTTCGCTTCGTGTTTCGCTGCTGCTGCTGCTGGCAATCGAGTCGAGTTTCGCATATGTGTGTCGCCGCTCGCGATCGAGGCCCCGCGCGCGCGCTCTCGCGCCACTCCTCGTTCGCGTTTTCTACGCCGCGCGCGCAAACGAGCACCGCGAAATATTATTATCGCCGAAGCGGTCGGCCCGCCGCGAACCGCGCACCCAACACTCAGTTTGTTGCGATTATCGCACTGCACGCACGATATATTTTATCAATCACTGCCCAAGTTGTCTTCTTAAGCAAAATCTCACCCTTTTTGTGGTCAATTTTTTCAAGTAATTCGCGAATTTGCCACCAATGACCATACACACACATACACCCACGTGCTGTTGCAAATGTCCACTGAATGTTGATAATCCCACAACGCGCGTCCGTAGAGGGTACGTGCTTATTCGCGAACGTGATGTGGATCTGACTGATGAGTGGTTGCTGCGTGCGCGTGCCGGGCGCAGTACCGCATTCAGTTGAGTACGCTGCTTACTGCGTGTGACAACGACGACGGCGGCGGCGACGCTTGCGAGTGGTGCGCACCCTTTGAGCTACTAAATTCGACTCGATCGCGACCCCGGCCGCGGCCCCAGCGCGAGCGGCGCGCGCAGCTATTGCTCGGGCGGCGCGCGGCGGTTTCTGCCACCACCACACCACCCATTCGTCGGCTGCCTGGCCCCGCTGCGTGGTGTGCGGTGGAGAGAGAGGAGGAGCGCCGCGCCGGCCGCCGCCAACCCACACGCAAACAAACGCAAACTCGCGACGACGACGATGTGGAGGATGGTCGCGGTACGCGGGCGCAGCGCTTCACACACACAGGCGGGCGTTGTATCATCAACCCGTTCGGTTACACTCTCAGCCCGATGCTGAGAAGACCTTGGAACACTGTGCGCGCATGCACACCATACTCACATCGACCACCGCGAGCGGCGGCGGTGGCGGCGGCGGCGGCGGCGACGCGCCCGACTCAGCGCGAGAGGAGTCGGCGGGGGCCGACACGTGTGCGGGTCGTGTCGTGCGTGGGGTGGTTGACCCCCTTTGAAAAAGAGGACGACTTTTGAATTTCTCGCGAGCGCGCACGCACGCACGGATGGACGGACGCGTGCTCACGCATGCATGCGCGGTGGAGCTAGCGGGCGGGCGGGCGCGGCAGGCACGCACGCATGAGACGCGCTCGCCTTTTCGACTTCGCATGACGGAGAACGGGAGAAGAAAGCGGTGTGAAAAATGCATCGATGCGCCCGCACATGTCGCGCTCGAGTACACCCGCGGCACATACCCTTATACGCGGTTACATTGGCGCGGCCATTGTGTTATCCTTCGACGGCGGCGGCGGTGGCGGTGGCGGCGACGGCGACATATAAGGGTAGTCATTACACATCAATCCGATGTGGGGACACAATTGAGGCAATTTCACTGCCATCAATATGAATTTAAATGGAAATATCAATTATCCCTCATTATTCTCTGCTTCGCCTGCTGCATCCACCCCACCCTTGAAGCTTACATGTAACTTGGGACTATAAAGCGCATAAAGAAGTCGATTTCGAAAAGAAGTCTATATTTAGGGCGGTAATGGGTCGATAACCTTGGCATGGGGTCTGAATCACGATGTACCCTCATATATGCATTCGTAATTCATAATTAAGAATAATTGTTGGATTCTCTACTATCCAAACCTTTAGTAAAGTAATATTTTTTAATTCAATCGGATTGCACTACAAATTGTTTGATTCGATGTCAAGGGCAGCACCACCCTGGATACGTGGGCGAAGGACGAATGATGTAGCTAATTATGTCAAAAATTATAACAATTTTCGATCCCGGGAATCAAAACAAGGTTTTCGGATGACGGGCGTTTCCATGAATCCCCATTAAGTAATTCCATGGTCTGCGCACACTCATCTGTATGTATGCGTGCGTTTGTGTGCAAGGCAACAAAGGCTTTCTTTCCTTCCCTTCGTTGTCGGCATTTTTTACCGCGTCCGCGTTGGTCGGTTGGTCATTCTCAAGGCTATCCTGTCGGAAGAGTGGCTGTGGCTGTGGGTGCGCTCCAGCAGGGCGAACCCTCTCTCGTCGTCGTCGTCGGGTATGCACGCTGTGGAAGAAAACCTGCCGGCGCGTTTCACCTGCTGCGCTGTGTGCGCATCCACATCCACACAAACACCACTCGGCAAGCAAGCAAGTGCATATATGCGCAAGGCAGGTTGCGCCGAAGGACGGAAGGGTTCGTTCCACCTTTCCCCCTTCATCGGAGTCGAGTCGCCAACGTGCACGCTAGAAGTGAAACGGCACCCAGCTTTCGATTTGAAGTCTTCTTGCACATGTCATGCTTCATGTATGGAATATTTTGAAGGGCAATCCTTGCCACAGGATAAACAAAAAGAACACGGAATATAGACGAAACAGTCAGATCGCCAATCAATAAATAAATAAATTTACAAATCTAAAGAATGCCACGAATAAGAGTAGTGCTTTGTTGCTCACCACCCCAACATTAAGAACGTAGACGTAGAGCATGTTTACAAAACATATCAAACCCTCATTTCGTCGCATCCGATGTAATGTAGAATGCAATACCTTACTGGCTCACTGCATGGTCTAATTAGACCGGCATCCTTTTGTTTTCCATAAGAATAGCTTTGTGCCACCACCCGTTCCCTTTTTGACATGAACATCTTCCGCTTGTCGTGCGCGGCTACTACAATTACCATACTAATAAATGAAAAAAACATGCACTGCAACAGGTATGCAACACCCCAGTGGAATCAAAGCCACGTTGGGGGGGCACGCAGCCGGCGGCAAGACAATCGGTGTCCATCAAGAGAAGAAGGCGCGCTTTGGCGCGGAACGTCAACGTCGTTAATTCACCTGCTCGCCACTTGCCCCTTTTCTTTGATATCAGGTTGTAACAGCAACGCTCGGCACCTCGGCAGTAATTGGAGTCATGTGCAGAAAATCTTTATAAAGGGTGTAAGTTAGGTATAGGATATCACAATCAACTTTCAAAAGGACTCGATTGTATAAAATGTATTCTACTAACATTCAACACCACTGCTTATCGTTAGATTGATATTTAACTTTAATTTAAACCAGTGAACACAAATTCACTCGTATAAATTGTATAAGGATAATGTATTATATTGATAACTAAATATCGAATTTTGACTACTTTAGTGTTTTTTGTCAGTCATGCTGGTGGAAAAGAAACAATTCCTTCACAGCGTGCGTGTTTATATGAGAAACAGGATGATGTTGCAATAGACATTCCTGCAAGCGGCGCGGCGCGCAAAGAAGAAGCAATAGATATTAGAAGCAGTTTGAGGACGACGTCCGCTCAGCGGCCGCAACAAGGAGAAGGAAGAGCACCAGCCATTCGTCCACTGGCAATTCTGAGCTCTGCCTGTGGAGGATGAGCAACATGATGATGATGATGATGATGAGGCAGGCACCACATAGAAGTTAAAAACTTTTCTTCTAGCAGTTAGAAACTGCTCGAACACTGCGCTGGGAGGAGCACGAACGACGTCAGCGTCACACCGACCGCTGTTCTACGGGTTGCGCAATAAAACCCACTTCCTGATTCGTCATCGAAAAAAACCTACACGTTCAACCACACACGCGGCCCATCGTCGTGCATCAATATTATCGATGAGGTAATGGCGTTGAATGCAATTTCTATTTGATGCTTTTTTTTAAGGAAAAATTCTATTTCTAAAGAAACGATAAAGCAATTAAATTTTATTTAATACCTATGAAAATAACCGGTGTAATTAATTATTTATATCAATATTGAATAATTTCATTAAGGGTTGAATAGGTGAATATTGAAAACCATTTGTTGGTTAAAGTAGGTATGTAGGAATATTCTAATGTGTCCTATTCATACAATGATGGGGTAATTGATAATATGATAATATTTGACGATAACATCATTAGTATTGTATCAATTATGGCATACGCGCACCGTGCTTACACGCTGATTGATGGCTGACGACATCGTTCATCGATAATCTGATAATCTACGAGTATGATTATCGGTCGGCCTGCCGGCGATGATGCGTTGCGCGCTCGTCAGGCCAACAAACGCACACAATCACTGTCAGTAAGTGCAGTAAACGCATCCTATCCCGTACTCTGTATTTGATCTATGAACGGTCACTGTGTATATGTGTCGGTCGTTATTAAACGCTCATTTAAGAGCAATTAAAATTAAATACACCTCCCCGTTCGTCGGTTGTGTCGCGCACCAAACGTGACTGAAGTCGCGTTACGCGTACTTAATAATCTTTCAGTGCAACATGCTTTCGGTACATACGCATCACAAACAATGGGAATATGTACCTAGTTTCACTTTTATTAAAGTAAATAAAAACGACCTATATACGCCTTCTACGTGATGGGTTTAGGGCAGGATGTAATAAAGTTTAAAAGTTTCGTGAAGGGGCATACAGAGTAATATGGACAAATTAATAAGTCGCGTATATGAGGGTAACGTTTGTCATAAGTAACTTTATACATAGTAATTGACTTGTTTGGCGATGTCGTCGACTAATCTCGGCTGGCTGGCTACCTGCGCGCATGCATCCATCCGTCCGCCGCACGGCACGACCATCAAGTAATGTTCGATAATGATAGATAATGAGCGATGTATATAATTTACATAAATGCCCGTGCCGGGGCTTTGGCTACTGCAACTTCTCGTCTGCGCTTCTTCATTATTGAGTTGTTTCGGACGAGAACATTTCCACAAGAAGCATTCAAATTCGTTACTTATTCAATTCATACGGTTAAGTAAAATATGATCAACGAATCTAGGAGAGGAAAATCCACTTGGAATCATCCCGCTGCAGTTTAGTGGCATGGATGCAAGCTGTTACGTTCACTAATGACCAGAAGCTGCGCGCTACCTAAAGAGTGCATGTTTACATTTTACACAGCACGCCACATACCAGTATGAACTTACATACACTACACAAGGTACTTGGCAGAAAGAAATCAAGCAGTGCAGCGCGTTCAAAATGCGCTTGAAATACATATAGCATGCATATAATATATGAGATTAGAAACGCGAATGGGCTGGGCGATTTCTACCACCTGACACAGCCATACACACACATGCATGCAAAGCGTCGCAAATGTCTAATTAGTTTTTGCTCGTATGCCTGCTTGCCTGTGCGCCACACATGCGTGAACATTCCGCTTGGCGGTTTTTCTTGTAGCGGCGCACTCTTCATCCCGACAGCGGCGACCGGCGACGAGGAAGAGGTCTAGGCGCGACAAGTTCCCTATGACGCCAAGGCGAGGAATGATAATGGACAGAGGTGGTATGTGCGCAAAAGCGTGTCATTACAAGTGAATGGGATGACAAAAAATGCAGAAAACTTAAAAATAATTATCAATTCGGTGTGCAATGCATATGCGGATATCGTTGTGACGAATTGCTAATCATTGCGGCGCTCATCTTGTTTGACGGAGGTGGTGTGATTGCGGATCCGGCGTGCAGATGCGAAGTGAATCTGATAACGTAAAGCGCGACAAACAATTAAGAGCGCGCGCATCTCCAACATCTGACCGCGACGTACGGTGAAGCGGTGCGTATCATCGTCAGATGGCATGTACGCGAACGTTCACTGAACCAACTTCAATTCACACGTTCGCAGAGATGCGTGTGATATGGATAGCACCAAAAGCATATGATGTGCAATTTGCTAGTTGAAACTGTGCTAATGAAGAATACCACGTGATTTAAGTGATATTTTTTTATTAGTACAATCCTGGTAGTTTCCCTTTGCGCAATATTATCCCCCATACGTACAAGTAAGTACATATAAACGATGTCGTTGGAATGCATGCGTGAGATGAGAACCGCTTCAATAGGATTCACATTAGAACTAGCAACAGGTTGCAACCGGGAATATAGTAGAGTAGCAGATGACTGAAATGCGCCGCACACTTAACGTCACCTCCCATGGGCGCATCAATAACAATATAAACGTTTTGCAACCCAACCGTTGCGTTTACCATGAGTTCTATGTGATAAGGTCAAAGAATCTATAGAAAAGTGGTGAGATTCGGAACAGTTCACAAACGCTAATTGGAAGCGTCTTAGCGACAAGTGGTTGCACCGACTTGAAACATAAACTGTCCTTCAATTAGTCAACTGTTGCTAAGCATTTCAAACTAACCAACCCATTAAGATCGCGAAATTACTAAAAGTAAGTACTTCAAAAATATAATCACACTAGTTTAAGCTAACTTTACTGGAGAACTCAAGTAACGCTAGAGCGGTCGCATCCACCCACGCCCCCCCGCATAGATTCCTTACTCGCGGGCTGGAGGATGACCGCATCACTCCTCCATCTGCGTGGCACGACGGCGACGGTGTGTGTATGACTTAAATCTCATGGCCTAGCCAGCAATACACTAATATGGCGCAATGTGCGGTTGATATATGAACGCATGCGGACCCAACGCTTATTACTGCATCCTACGTCCTGCCGCGCTTCCTACACAACCACACACACATTCAACGCGAATCCACTCCAATCCATACCAGCTTTTCTCAGCGTCAGCGCCATTTCGTAATTATTCAACCACGCATTCCCGTATCAGGCCCATGAGATCTCCACTTAAGTGACTGTTGTCCGTCCAACCCACCCTTTTGGCTGTGGCCAACCCAGCCAAGGACTCGAGAAGAGGGCGCGAAGAGGTCATCCACCACGCCGCCAACTTCTTCGTCTTTGTTCGTCGTTGGCCGGTTGCGCTTCATAGAAGGCAGTCCGTGCGCGCGCGCCTAGGCGCAAAGTGGATGGGAATAATATGGGAATGCCGCCGCCGCCGCCACCGCCGCCGCCGTCGAGAGAGAGCTGAGCGTTACGTAAGAGTTGCGCGCTGCGGAACGCCGAGAGAACGCTCGCGTTCGCGCTCGCGAGCGCGCACGCGTGTAATAACCCCCCTGGATGTGTCGTAATGATGCCGCTGTGTGGTTGTTGCTGCTGCTGCTGCTGCGGCTCTGCCTCGCATGGGTCAACGGCCCGCGCGCCGTTGACGATTCCCGCGGCTCATGCATACAACCAACGCGCGCGCTTAAGTAAGTTTCCACCTCGCATCTCGCATCCACTCGCGCCTAGGCGAGGCGATGTGGTGATAGGCGGCAGTGGCGGCAGCTAGGCCAAACGCCGCCGTGGGTTTTATCATCAGCGACCTGACATGCTGGACGCGGACGTCTATTGTGTTTGCGGTGCTCGCGCGCGCTGCTCTCTCGCTGGGTGTGCGTCGAAATTGCGCCACTGCCTTTGACCGCGATTTCTACTCGTTCGCACACGCATTTTTATGGCCATGTCTAACTAACAACAAATGTTAGTTGTTAGCTGAACATGGTATTTTTCTTCTCCATTTCCACCTTATGACATTTACTATAAGGAATTCTTATATTACACGAACTTATGCCCAGACATAAAATGGATAAAAAATTTGACTACCCCTAAATTTCAAGGTAAATGCGGGCCTGGATTCCCCTCGTACCTGCTACTTTCGTATGCATCCCACATGCAAGTGGATAAAATGCACTACGCGCACGGGACGTGCGTGCATGGATTACTAAATGCCCCCATGTTGGACTTAACGACTTGACTGACCTTCATGGCCCTCTCCGACTGGTTCCCACCCTATGCCGTGATATTTAATTATCGCCATAAGCCACACGCGGAATAAAACCAAGAAGAACAATGTGCGCGGGGAAGAAATCCGAAATTAGAAATTACCACATCACTTGTGGGGCAACAGACCACATGCGGAGTTGGAAAAAAGCGAAGGGGGTTGAACCGTGCACGTTTCTCATCTCCCCCGAACCGGCGCGTTGGGGGAGGGCGCGTTCGAAACAAGTGCGCTGGCGCGGGTTAAAAATAAAAATAAAAGCGTGTGCATAATGGCCGGCGCGAGCGTGGCGGTGGAGCGGGAGGGATGGGCGCATTCCTTGATTGGAAAGCAACATGTTTTGTTACTTTCATTCCGCTGGGGTTCGAGATGCAGCACCAGCAGCATTCGTATTGTTTTCTTTCGTCCTGTTTGCCGCCGCCGCCAGTCGACTCTCAAGGGGGTTACGCTCCGACGGCCGCTGCGCGCATCGTCCTCAAAGCCCCCCCTAACCTTTTCTTCATGCATCCGCGCGCGCGCGCCGAGTCATCGTACTGAGCGCAGGCCAGGCAATAGTCGCACGGGGCCCTCCAGTGCCTCCAGCCCAAAGCCAGTCAGTCAAGTCCACGTGTTTCGAATGCTTATATGCACTGCATGCACGATGCACATGCATATGTACATATTTATAATGTATATGATATCATGTAACTTTGATTCTCTCCATAACTTGGCAGTGCACGTAAAAAAGGAACAAGTGCACAAGGGGGGCGCGTATCGTGAGAATGTTTCGAACCTCGGCCTTTTTTATAACCAATTTTTTTTTTCCGAACATGCATTTATCTTCGGTTGCCCAACCACCCGAACGCCCTCACGTTCTACCCCAGTGCAAAAGGAACAAACCAGCGACATGCTTTGGTGCGCAAGCATTTACCCTGTTTGACTGCATGCTTAATTATCGAGAAACAGGTTGAAGGCAAGGAAGTCCTATGCTTATGCTAAGCATGAACAAATTTCATTATATTTAAGGGTGTTATTATGCTAAATCCATCATAGTTCTTATTTTGACATTGATGTCATTCTTAACACAATTAATTTTAAGGGAATACACTCAATGAATCGCATTGAATCATAATGCGTGTCACATTGTATGGCATGACACCAATAATAATCCGCTTGCATGACGTCAGGTATCCACCCAGTTGACTGCACCCAAACTGCAACCAACCAACCAACATTCTTGACGCAGCGCGTTTATGCCAATCTCGCCGGATTGGTCATGGAAAAAAACGTCTAATGCTCAGCGCATGCGGATGATTTTAGATACGCTGCGACGCCCGACGCCCCACATCCATCCCATGTCGTTGGCGCGCGAGCGTATTGTAATCCGTGATCCGTGGTACACCCATTCCAAGATACAACAATACGTTGCGTGGCGCAGGAAGAGAGTCACAAACACACCCATTCGTAATAGTGCGCCGACTACGTGGTGGCTGGCTCTCAGTCGGGCTTGTCCACTTTTCACATTTAAACTCACCGACTCTTTCTCTCAGTGCCGGAGCGCAACGAGGTCAACGCACGGGAAACGCACTCGGGTGGTGTGTGGAGAGGAAGGAGCGCCCGAACGCGACCCCCTTTGTGAGGCTCGACGCGCATGCACGCTTGCGCCGCGGTGATAACACCCATTGCGCAGGCGCGCTCGACTCACTCGCTCGCGAGAGGTCCTAGCGGCTATTCCTCAACGCCTTTCCCCCCAAACAAAATATCAAATATGGGTTGGAATAGAATATGTGCTTGCTCAATCCGCTCGTCGAAATCAAATTACGAAGGCGCCTTCTTCTTGCCAAGCCACCCAGGTTTCAAAGCAATTTCTATATAAGTGCGCGCGACGATGACGACTTTTTATTACCAACCCGCAGAACAAAGAAAACGAGCGATTGTCAAAGCGTTAGGCGCTCAGTCTCACAATCAGTACTTGCTTTTTCTAAGCTGATGAGACTTGGAATTCTCGTGTCCAGGAATGCTAATTTCACCATATTTTTCTCAATAGACTCGAGTCGTATATCAGATTTCTATTCACGCATGATTTATACGCGTAGTAAATTGATATGGTGGTGAGGATGCCGTCTTGTAAGTCAGTACGATTCGTACTTACTTACGCGTTGTCGGCCTTCGCACGTGCGCTTGCGCATGCATCGTCCTGCTAATATTTATGTAGGTCAGCATCGCCTTCTATAACTGCACATTGGGTGCGCTTCTTGCGAACGCACCGAAGCCGTGCGCTACCCATTGCCATTGGGTATGCGTAAACCAAATTCGATATCATTTTATTATCACCATATATAAGGCTCACAGTAACATAAATGCATGACAAAAAGTTCAGACTTAATATTTATGTTTAATTTAAAATAACAAGGATTGGGGGTATTTGAGTAACTTTAATCAAGCTAATATAAACTTATAAACATACGAAGCTGAGAGAACGTATGTGTAATACGATAAAAGTGGATGGTGCAAGCGTTGGAACGGCTGGGTGCGTTTAGGTGGGCGATGATGAGGTCTCGGGTTTAAGTCATTATTAAGTGCTCGCCTAAGCTGAAATGGCCGGCGTCTATAAA
The DNA here is from genome assembly GCA_030264135.1 of Myllaena sp. GC000078. NCBI lineage: Eukaryota > Metazoa > Arthropoda > Insecta > Coleoptera > Staphylinidae > Myllaena > Myllaena sp. GC000078. The sequence continues at coordinate 11,523 of JARJDR010006427.1, read as the reverse complement.
CAAATAATACACAACGCAATGGCGCGTCATTTGCGCTGTTAGATAACACTAACTTAAAGAAAAAAAAACAATTTTTCTCATATATTTTGTCGTTTAGGGTAGCTCTACAAAAATAATTTCAACTTATTCTTCAATAATCTGAAATCGACTTCAAACCTTTTGGTAAGGTTCAAAGGTGACTGCATGAAAACTGTATAAGTTACTAAAAAAGTTTAAACAGCGAGGCAGCTTACTGAACGTTGAACTTCAACGTGGCCTTGGAAAACAAACGTCGTAGGGTCGACGGAGCGATAACGATTCCACCCTAGCATGCAAGTCACATCTATGCTGAGCGCAGTGATATAATCAAGCTTCGATTCCCCGGGTGAACTCTACCCATCCAACTCCTATGAGTGAAGCAGGACGAAATGCGATCCTTATCTGCGTCGCATGCTATAATAAATGAGCGAGCGCAGGGTCGCATGGGAGTGTGAATCGAATCGAGCAATTGGGTTGACTGAACTGAACGAACGCGCGCGTTCGCTTGCGACTCTTTGACTTAATGAAAAAAAAACCCTGATTCAGTCGAGAGAGAAAAAGAGTATTAATCAAATTAAGGGAAATGGGGTCGGACCGCCGAGAGTCTGTGATGGATGCGATTGTTGCACACATTGCACAATGTGGTTGTAGGTACCTTATATACCCACGTAGTATACGACTAGAAATGTCAACTTTGTGCTCAACGAGCGTGGCGCACGCCGAATAGTCAAGTTGCGCATGGCATTTAACCGAGCCCCACGCACGCACGCGCGCACGCATGTAACACACTGTAAGGAAGGATCGTGTGTCTATGTGGTTGTGTGTGCCACAATGTGCAGAGTGGATGCTGAGTGGCGATGCGCAAGTGTATTCAGCGCTGTGAATGTGTACGGCCGCAGCGGTGTGTTTTCTAACAGGATTTAAGTTCATTACCCTCTTTCTAGTTCTATTCCTATGTTGTGTGCCCATTGATGTCTTCCGATGTGCGAGCGCGAGCGTGCGCGCGTTCTTCTTTCTTAGGTAACATTTTGACTTCTTTCGTCGAGGCCGCAACGCAAACTGTTGCATCTAGTTTTAAAATTTTTGGAGTTTCTTTAATTTCAATAGTATGAAGCGAAGCAAACTATGGATTTGGACGTGGAGAAGTGTTTCTTAAAGGGGAGTCAACCAACGTTGGTTTATTGCCACCCGCACGAGGTTCATTACCCCACAATTACTACACTCGTAATACACGCCAGCGCACTTAGCAGGCGGTGGAGTGAAATTGCGTGCGCGGCAATAGAAAAAAAAATAGAATAGAATGGAATCAGTGGACCTGACGGGCAAGTAGGCATGAAGCGAGGGTTCGTCGCATTACTTCCGTCGCTTCCGCTGACAATTCTCGGTGCGATTAAAAAAACGCAACAATTTTCCCATTCATAACAATTGCAATTGAAATCGCCTTAGAATCGATTTAAAAATAATCTTATAAATTATGAGCTTTGACAAGGAGGGTGTGCTGATTGGAAACGCCCATTAAATTGCTTTTTTGTTTTGGGGGGTGGTCGGTACACTGATTCTAACATCTAATTTTCATGGTCAATGGTCACTATGGTCAGTCGAGCGTTGTGTGGGAATCTGATTGTCCTACGGAAGCCGCCTGTTACGCTACGCACTCGCTACCCTTAGTTTGACCACTTGGATTTGATTCTAGTTTTTTCCTCCACCACCAGACAATAAAGGAAGCAGTGTAATAGACTAATATTATTCCCATCAATTTCATGCTCGATGGCGGGCGACGAAGCGTCATTAATTTCAACCCTCGCTTCCTGATTTATTCCATCACGTTTGGTTTCAAATGGCATACGATATGATGTATTTCAACGTGCTGGCAACAAAACTTATGAAATCATATGTATACATGAATACAAAGAAAGCATGTGTATAAATGGAATAAATATGAAGATAAGTGTGACAGGAGGGTGATTGTTGGAGCAGCGGGCGATGTGCGAGTCAAATAACTAACGCTGGGCGACACACAACCGAAGGCATTGTTGCGTTTGGTGTTATCAGCTAAGGGTCGGGACATTGATGCTGAGGGTATGTATGTACCACGAATGCTAATAGTTGTGCTTTATGAGCGTATGATAATAATAATAATTGATGAGTGGAAAAACATACGGGTTGAATACGAGGGCAAAACATGAATAATTCAATGGGGTTGTAAGTAAACCTTATTTGTTTTAAGTTTTAAGTAATAATTTCAATTGGATTCGAATATATTACTTCAAATATCGTGCGCACTGCGCTGAGCGTGAGATTAATCTAAAACTTTTCAACCACACGCCACCAGTAATGAAATGTTTGACCACATGGGAACCGTGACGAATGCGACAAACGAACGCACGGAGTGAACGCAAGGCGCCCGATAAGATAACCAGCGCCGGCGAGGCGACGTGATAATGTACACAAACCGACCGATTTATGCGTGCTATATGTGTTTGGTTGGTGTTGGGTAGTTAGTGGCAGTTAATACTCAAGGATATATTGTTCACTTCGCCCCCTTTGTGCCCCCGTTGCTCGTTGCATATCAATAACGATGTGTGTTTAGTCTGTTTCGGTTTAGTCAATTATATTTATAAAATTTATTACAAACGCGACCGCAGAGAAGCGAAAACAATACATGCTTGAGTTATGCTAAACCCTCGCTACAACACCGCCATATGCGGTAGGTAAAATAGGGCGAACGTCAACAAGTGGGCAGCAATGCGATACTTGTGCGTCGCGGAGTCATGCGATATGCAATGCGGGTCGTTTCTCCGATTACTAAAGCTAGAAGTGATTCAATGCGTTCAATTAATTAGAGTTAAAAATGGCTAGAAAACAAACTCGTGTTGTTGTATATTCAGTCGGTTAGAGAGGTATGCCCCATTAATTAACATGCAAATTGCAATTTCCTGTAAATCCTTGACGTCACCCCATGTGCACAATCAAATGTTACTACTCGGGCTTATTAGCTGTCACATCCTGTATGGAACATGGAACCCCGTTATATACGGATGCTCCCTCATGCGTTCATGTCCACAACAAGTACTCGAAGCATTACTTATCGATTTTTGATTGCAACCTACATACATTGCAACAAGAAATCCGTTAATTTTGTAGTCTGCAAAATGAGGACGAGCGCAACAAGTACTTAGGTATTGATAGAGGGTTAGAAATTGTGTAATTAGACAAAGACATTATCTATAAGAATTGGAATCCGGTATTTAAGTGTAGTGATTACTAGTTAACGATGCCGACGCCGACGTCAGCAACCCTTTAATGTGCTTATACACGTAGTCCATTGCGTGCGCTTAACAATTAGGGGAGTTTTGAGTTTTAATTACGCGCCGCCGTCCATTGCCACACCCTAGCTAGAACCTACCATCATCATCGTTGTCATCGCATTGCCTTTCGCTGACCCCCTGCAATCGTTCACGAATATACAATGAATGGTAAACTCATAAATATGCAATTACGGATGGAAAGGAAGCATTTGTATTTAATTATGGATGGTTACATAATACGTTCGGATTTACATGTGCAACATTGTGATAAAGTCAATGTTGTAGGTAGGAAAAATTTATTCGAGTTGAGTGCGGAACGCAACCCTTCTTCCGCTCCGACTTCCGTCGGACGTCCCCTAGCACACACTTCCGACTAGCAATCATTATAACCCTTCTTACTTGTTGAATATTCCATGAATCATGCCAAACGTTAACTCTGTAAAATGTTTGATTATTTTAGAATATAGGAAAAGGAAGTGGCCCATGAGGGGATCGAACCCGCGACCTTCGCGTTATTAGCACGACGCTCTAACCAACTGAGCTAATGGGCCAGTTGAGCACGGATTTCTATTACATAATGTAAGCTGTACGTTTCTAACGCTACTCTAACACTACTCACAATCAGTCGGATAAAAATGGATCACTTGCTATTTTCGTTTAATCTGTTGTCGAAAATAGATTGCCGCGTAGGTGTGTGTATGTATACGATGGCTAAATATAAAATGCCATCCGTTATATACATCTTACGAGTTTATTTTATATTTAAACTACGTAAATTCTATCATCTAACGCAGCAGGGTTAAGAAGAGCATATCTGCTGCGATAAAATGAAGATAGAAAGGAAAAAAAAAACCGAAAATATTAAGCATATTATTAGACGGCACATGGACCGGAAGTGAGTGTATAGTGTATCCTTTCCCATTCTCTTCGCGTTCTTTGCGCATCCAATTGTATTCTTATCCTGCGCTCCTTCCATAATAAGATATACGGTAACAAGTAAAGTCAGGAAAAGAATATTTTTTTACGGATTTGTTATCAATTCTTTCTGGGTATGAACAATTCCGATTGTACTCTGTTGCGTGTTGCACGTGCGCATAGAAATTATGCCTTACGATGACGACGAATGATTAGACGACTACGACAACGACACACAAGCGGAAACAAAGGCAGCTAACCACATCTACACGGCGACGGCGACGACAATCACGAAAAAATGTAATCGCAGCGCGCAGCGCATACTTGGCTTTTTATCCCTCGACAATACCACCGCACGCACGCACGCACGCATGCACGCGAGTACGAATGAACGACTGCCGGCTGTGGTCTAAGAGGATGATGCACATTAGAAGAAAAAGTCAACCAACTCCCCGAAACTCTTCACAGCAGCAGGTTGCAAGGTTGCAAGATCGGAAAGCGCACCGCTGCAAAGAGCAAAGGAATAGAAAAGAAAGAAAACCTTCTTCCTGCAAAGAGGAAGAAAGTACGCTTCGGCCATTGGCGACCATCGCGTGTCTCTGTCGCAATGGTGGTGCCAGTGACATCGCCGCGATGGTCATCGGCCTAGACCCTAGACCTAATGCCTAACGCTCTTCAACTACACATATCTGTCCACTTTGCCAAGTCCTTACGACTTGGAATTAGTTAGAATTTGAATACGCTAAAAACATACCAAGCGCCATCGGATTTGAAATTGAATCGGGAATCTAATTCAAGTCTAGGCGCAGGGAGCGCTGGCGCATCGCGCACGCATCGCTGGCTCATCGTCGCACCATTATTGCGCTCAGCCGGTAACATTTCAACCACGGCGTGCACGCGCGGCACGGCGCGGCGCGCTCCTTCCTGCGAACGCGATGGGATGGGGTCGACAACCGGGCAACCCCGCGTTAGTCTTCGGCGTTCGCCACGCTTTTCTACCGATGCCGGATGGATGGATGGATGGGATGGACGAACGAACGGACATACACACGCAAAGCCGTGCTTGTTGCTCATAATCTCCATCCACCTTGCGCTACGAAATCGACTGGCGATGGCGCAAACGCCATGTGGTGTCGATGAAAAACCAACCATCGCGCGTGGAAAATCGAGCTGCGTGACGACGATCGCGCCGCGACGCAATGATTTCACCCGAGTCAAGTCAGTCGCGACGGACGACCAAGGCGATGCTGTTGATGTCGTTGGCAATACAACAAACGGATTCGTCCACGTCGACGGAGCGTGAAACCGATCATTTCCGCCATTGCGTAGGGTTGCCTAGTCGCGTTTTAAACAATGCTAAAATCGATCACTTTGTTTGCGGTAATATTCTAGCAAATCGATGCATTTATCACGTAATACGCACATTGTTACGTTTTTGGTCTGACGCAATGCAAGAGAATTTCCCGACTAATCATGTATAACAGCCAACATTCATTTATTCCTTTTATCCGGCTTCAATACAAGGTACGGGTTACGCTTAGGTATTAATTGGAAAGTCACTTCGAAGCCTAGGCCGCCGGTGGACACGTGTAGGGCTTGTTGTTCTTGCAGCAGAACGGCTTGCCGGCGGAGAGGTTCGTGTTGGTCCACTTGTCGTCGCGCTGCTGGGTGAAGAGATACGCGCGCTCCCTGAAGCAGTCGCGATCGATCGCCGCGCAGATAATGTTCGCGCTCTGCGGCAGGTACTTGATCATCTGCGAGCACAGACATTCACACCCTTCATTCGCCGGTGCGCTTGGGAGCATTCGATCGCAAAAAAACGCACAGGCAACAGTATGCGCCGTCACATTGGACTTAATCAGCGCGTGCGTTCGCTGAACGGAAAAGGAGGTGCGCACATACAACGTATAACGGTTCATCAGCGTGCGGTGCCGCGCTCTCTTCATTGCATATTTATAGATTTGCTCGATAAACCGGGTGTGTCCACAAGTGGACCAATCACAAATTGCCGTACAATAAGGGAACGTATTTGGTATTGTGCGCAACTTACTTTTCCGAGGCATTCATTGGCGCACGCCCTCTGCCCGACGATGTCGTGCGAGAAGTACTTGTCGATCTCGTCGGTGAAGAGCGGATCACCGCTGGGGTTGGCTCTGGAGCCCTTTTTGAACTGGCCGCTGAGGAAGACGCCGCATGTGCACGCCATGCTCTTCGTCTTGGCGGCAGCGCTATTGTGTTGATCGTTTTTCTTCGCCTGATGCTTGTCACCGGCGATTACGCATGCGGCCAATAACAATAAACATAAAGCGAATTTCGGCAAGACGGTCGCGGCGCGGACGTGCATGATGGATTTAATAACGTTTAACGCGGTAGAGACGCTGGGTATCAAGATGCGGGAAGAAGGGTCGAGCCGGGCCGAGTTTCGCCGCCAGAATATGAGTTGTGCGTTGCGCAGGAGTTATTGTTTGAATGTCACGGGGCGGGCAAGATACCGGCGAAATTGCAGCGAAAGCGATTGCAATATATAATGCGCACGCATCAGCTACCGGCTTTTGTGCCGAAGCGGCAAGAAATGTAATAAATATAAAACTAAACGATTATTGTTCGCGAAAACGAAGCGCATTCTGCGTGCTCTGCATGCGTTTCTGCGAATTCGTTAAAAATTGAGTCCCCACTGCCAACATCAAGTGCTGTATTTAATTTCGTTAATGCCTTTATTTTCCGCTGAGCAAATGCAGTTTATTGTAATTTTGCATGTTTGCATATTACGTGTGTACACCGGATGTGATGCTCGTTTTAATTCTTCCCACCCATGTTAGTGAACTTCTTCAAATTTGTCCAAAAGTTATGCAATAAATTCCAAGCATTAATTTTCAGTCGCACGTTTAATATAATAAATCTTAACGTTGAACAACTCTTGCCTCTCCATACAAAACACATTTCCTACCGCCATTCTGCGAACACTTGGCTACGGAGCATTCAAACTTCAATTTGATGATTTTCCTCACCTCGGAGACCTCAACGCCCACGGCGACCTCCTCACCGGCATAGCAACTGTTGGGAAAGAACAAACTCTGCCAAACTACCAGCGTGCCAGCGCCCGGAAGCTGCGTGCCAATCACACCGGAAACGAGGCCATTGAGCAATGCCCCATGCACAACCACCATTTTGCCGCCGCCGGCGCCGCCGCCTTGCAAATGTATCGGATTTGTGTCGCCACTCAAACGTGCGAAATCTTCCACGTCTCGCCGTGTCACCACTCGTGTCACAGTAACTTTGTCGCCCGTCTTGCACCGTTTCGCGATACCTTCGTGCACGATTGCAGATGAAGTAAATCGGGTACTTTGAATTCGGCGTACAACAGCACACACCAATGTGTCGATCTTAATTTTTCGTATCAACAACATCATTACTCAACACACAAAAGTGTTGCGATTTGAATTGCTCCAATATTATTAAAGAATGAGATAAGTGGCGTTGACCTTGGCCTTGGTCTATTATTATTAGTCTTGCCGGCCGCATAGATCGCGCAAAAACACGGCCGTCAAGTTGACGAGCCGCGGATCGGCGGCGCTGGCGCCGGCGCGCAAACGCTCAACGCGATCGACGATCGCCGGCTGCACGATGGGCGCCGGCGATGTTTGCGCGAGATAGTACAAAGCGGTCAGCGCGTTCAGCACCGTTTCGATGTTGTCGGCGTTGCGCAAATGCAAGCGATCGGCTAAATGGTGGACGCCGCCGGCGGCGATTATGTACTGCGCGATTTCCGGATCTGTGCGCGCGCCGTACCTAGGCGCAATTAGCATCAATTAGAAAATACGTTTCGGGTGAGACGCACCGTTGGCGAGATTGCAGAGTCCTCCGACGGCGTATCCGCAAAGCACCTCGTCGTTTGGCACGTGCGCTCCTGCACTCGACGCCGCCGCTTGCACGTGCAGCGCGTCGATGAACAGATCGACGATGCGCAGCTGCTTGATGAATGGGAAATTGATCGGATCGTAGGCGAAGTTGGCGAGATTGGCGAGCACCTGACGCTTTGCCTCTGATACAAACGGTCAAACGTGCGCACGTTAAATTTGGTTCGGGCAATAACAGTAAATCAATTTGGATTCGCGTCCGCCTTTTGTCCGACAACATTAACCATGTAGAAAAACTCGTAAATTGACTTACCTAGCGCAGTTGTGGTCAAATATTCGTGCTTCAATTTGCCGAGGAAATCAAGGCGTTCTTCCGGTCCACCTTTACGATCTAATTGCTCTCTACGTGTGAACATAACAAATGATAATACGTTTTATATTTGAACACGATTGGAAATTTGGACTCAAACTAATCTTAGGTTAGTTAAAGCTATTTTATCAACGCGTTTGATGATGTAACCTAGGCAACCAGCAGGATTTGTTGATATAACCTAACATTATCATGCCGTTTTTTGTCTCGGTTGCGTGGGGCACGATAAGTTGAGTTCCGCATTTGAATAACATTTTGTGCGATAATGAGTTCCGACGAAATTCCGCTGACACCGCGTGAAAGCGGCAAGTTTATCTCCGAGCACACCGACTGCATCTCCTTGCAACAAGCGGGCATCGAAAAACTTGCCTCTGTGGTGAGAATTCCCGCATACCGGTATGAGATTCCCATATATTACAACAGAAATCAAATCTTCTGTAGATCAAAGAGGAAATTGTCAGTGGTGCGCTATCCACATCGAACTTCAGCCAAACAGCCATCCATCCGACCAGTGAGGACGAATGGGCCATCGACTGGCTGTTTGTTGTCGACACGCTCAACTTCTGCTTTTGGTCGCGCGAAGACGAACCCGGCTGGATGGTGGAAGGAAACACCGGATACTTTGCTCTCTGCGCTGCCATCAATCGCACCATAACCGAACGCGGCAAGCAAATTCTGCAAGCCGACTACTACGCAACCATCGATGCCGATACACTAGCACACATCCTTCGGAGTGATAACAGTGTTCCCATTCCTCTCTTCGACGAGCGCTTACGATGTCTGCAACAAGTTGGCAAAGTGCTGGTGAAAGATTTCGGTGGCAGCTTTAAAAACGTTGTTAAACTGGCTGATAAGAGTGCGGTGAAACTGCTCGCCTTGATAGTCAAACACTTTGAATGCTTTCGTGATGACGCTATGTATCAGGGAAAACGTGTGGCATTGTACAAACGAGCACAGATTCTCGTCGCCGATATATGGGCCTGTTATCGTGCCAAGGAGTACGGTGAATTCGTCGATATTGACGAAATCACCATGTTCGCCGATTACCGCGTACCCCAATCACTGCTGGATTATGGAGTGTTCTCTTACAACGATGCGTTGCTGGCGCGCTTGCAGAGCAAAGAGATTTTCCCGAATGGCGATCCGATGGAAGTGGCGATTCGTGGTTGTTCCATATCCGCCGTCGAATTGGTGCGCGATTGCGCCAACGCTCTCTTGCCGGAAGGCGGGCCGAAGGCGAACGCGATTTTGATCGACCACTTTCTTTGGGACTATAGGAGGAAGCATGCTAAAGAAATTCTCAAGAAAGCATTGCCTTTTCATAAAACATATTGTATATTTTATTGAAATATGTGCTGGAAATATAACTTGATCCTATCATCACTGTGTTAATTTATTGACCTCTTCAAAGGCATTTTGTATTCCTTGGTAAACAACATCGGATGCATTGAAATTCTCAAAGTGGGCTGTAATTTTTCGCGCTGCGCCATTTAGCGCACTGATCGCAAACTGCAAAGCAGTTTGCGCCGTTACATTGATAATACTCATAGTCATAACTTCGAGAAGGTCGCGGGCACGATCAGCGAAAGCTGCTTCATGGTCTTCCGAGACTTTATATATGTGTTTGGACATGGACATGCTTACTTGTGCACGGCTGTAGAAGAGCTTTATGTTAGATCACTACATCGATTTTCATATGAGAGCGTGCTTACTTTCGAATGACGATATCGAATTGTTGCATGTCGGCCAGCAAGGTACTGAGATCGAGGGTGATCCGGCAAGAAATTTGAATAACGTCGCAGGTTGCATCAATATGGCCGGTCGGGTACACATATTTTACTCTCCCATCATAATTGTGGCTGAATGCGACTCGTCGAATCTGCAGCGGTACGCTCAAGGTCAACATGCGTTTGTCATAGTTTATCTTAGCATCGCCATTGCGATAGATACCGGACACGCCGCTGGCCGATCCTTCCGAAATCCACATCCAACAACGCTCTTTAGGGTGAGAAGCCAAAGTAATTTTCTAGAAATCGAAAACATAGACGATTTCGTATCAATGGAAGAAGAAGATTATCAACTATCTTATTGTTAACTAAATCCTCAATTTTAATACAACCTTACTCACCGCATAAAAACTCTGTTCTGGTGGCGGCGGTACCGTGATCGGATCCAATTTTAAATGTGCGAGCAAAAGGCGGGATTGAGTCAGTGCAAAATCGAAGAGGTCATTTATGCTTTCAATTGAGGTTTGACTGTCCAATCTACGTTTGAAAATTATCAGTTTCATGAAGAAGATAACTTTAAGCACACGTACCCGTTCAAGGCATCACGGAGGATTTGCATGCGTGCCCATTTGGAGGCATGTGCTGATTGTGCCTGTCCGGGAGCTACTACTTGAGTTAGTAATAGGACGAGTAGTATGATCATTTTCGATTGATGCTGCGGACACAGCCAGACCAGCTATAGCGAAAAATGTTTGGGGCTCCTTTGTCGGACTTACTTTTAATAATTCAGACCAACGAGATTAATGGTGTCCATTGTAAAGCAGACCATTTACGATCCGTTTCGCTATTAAGCTGAACCATGAAGTAATATTTTACAAACATTAATTATAGATAGCTGTTATTAATGTTTATCGTTGACGCGTATGTGATGGGCCTTCCTTCACTACAGGCTTCGGTTGCGATATGAAACGCACCAATCCATGCAACATATAGTAGATTTCATTTTGAGCCGCGAACAAATAGTATACGCAATGCAATAGTATCGCGGAATGTTTTGCACCGTCTGTTCAAATTGCTCAAACTTTTGAACAGACGGCGCAAAAACGCATTCCGCGATACTATAGCATAGTAAATAACTGTTATATATATATACAGTCATACCTTGGTTAGTGGACTTAATTCGTTCCACGAAAACGGTCATAAACCTAATTGCCCACCGGCCAATGCATCTTGCGCCATAAGAACTGCACTTTCAAAAGATAGTTAGTTTTAACCGATCGTCGATTAGCTTTTTCGAAGCGTGAACTGTTTTAGTATGGAGGTGATTT